>JASTWL010000537.1:0-120116 GCA_035220575.1 Temnothorax rugatulus | reverse complement strand
AAGGAATCGAGGATTTATCTGATTTTACTCTCCGGTCGCCACTCGGTTTAACCAATAATCTACCGAGAAGGTAAGTTGTCGTGTATCTTTACGATTTTGTGATATTAACTATCTTTTCTGTTTCAGGTTCCCGAGTTCGGTGGATCGACGCTGGACAACGATGGATCACCAACGACGTGACTCTGGATCTCCGCTGGACAACGCTGGATCGCCAATTGGACCTCTGCTGCTGGACTTCCCCGGATCCTTGCTCCAATCACATACCGGATTGCCCCTGTGCTAGTCTGGATCGTCAATTAGATCAACGCTGAACAACCTTTGGATAGTCAACGCTGGATTTGTATCTCCGCTGGACAACGCTTCGCCGATACCAAAGGATCAGGTAAGTATCAGGTAAGTATTCACTAACTTGAGACTTTTTGTTTCATGTAAACTTATGATCTTTTATTCACAGATCACGTTACAGTAACACACACTGAGTATCGGATGGCCTTACAGATTCGATGACCATTGCTCGACATAGAGTTTCACAATGTTCTTAACGCGCGCTTGTTACGATTACAAGTATCGCGGATGTTAGCGAATGCGCGGCTAAGTGCCCGTCGTATATCCCGAGACGCTATCTCCGACACGTCCGTTCGCGATCGTCTCTCGTGGGCAACTCCTCGACTCTCTCGCCTGGCTGCCCCTCGATGTCCAGTCCCCACTCCTCCGGTATCATGGGCTGGCGTCGTGGCTGTGCGTGTTCGCGCACGTGATTCCTTTGTTCGCTCGGTACTCGACTCGGATAATGTTTACCCACGCATTCCATCGCTATGGTTTTTGCGTGTTTTCGCCGCACGCTCTCGAATAACAACTTTCGCATTCCGACACTTTCACGATCGAAAAGTTTCTGGATTGCGCTCGAATATTATTCGCTTAATCAACTCACAATGCTTTGCCCCGGAATCGTTCGCTATTACTTGATCCATATGTCATACTGTTATATTCATCGGATCGTAATTTCGGGCCGAAGCACTGTGCAATCGCGCTATGTTCGCTCGAGTGTGACTCTCGGTCACTCGGCATGCACGCTGGGTCTTGCAGGACCCGCCGTCGCTTCCGGTTCGCTCGTTCTCGAACCGTCGATCGAATCGCGTCGCCGCTATATGGTCGGTCACTCGGGACCTCCCTTAGGTGGAATCCGAGGTCATTTTCCAGTTTCCACCCCCGGTTCGCTAGTTTGTGATCCGGTGGTCGGATCTCGTCGCGGACCTCATTACCGACTTCGTTGGGGTCCCCTTAACGCATTCCCGTCACGACTTCCCGGGGAATTCCCTTGGTTCGCTATCTTTCGACCTGGTGCTCCCACGACTTCGCGGACCTCATGGTCACCTTGTTTACGGCCCTCTCGACACGCCCGTATCGCGACTTCCTGGCGAATATGTCTGGTTCGCTAGTTTTCGACCTGGTGCCCCCACGTCTTCGCGGACCTCATGGTCAACTTGTTTACGCTCCTCTCGACGTGCCTGTATCGCGACTTCCCGACGAATATGTCTGGATCGCGTTTTCTCGACCTGGTAGTCCTACGTGTCCGCGGACATCTCGGTTTGCTTAATTAAGTTTCTCTCGACGCGCCCGTATTGTTCTTTCCCGGCGAATCTGCTTGGCTCGCGTTTTCTCAATCTAGTTATACGACGCATTCGCGGACCTCGCAGTTCGCTTAATTAAGTTTCTCTCGTCGTGTTACTATCGCGACTTTGTCGACTTACGTACTAATAGTGTATATATGTGCTTATATCTATAACCCTTCACCGTTTTATATATATGCATTTCTTATTCCCATATAACCTTAATTCTACTCTTTATTGTTATACAAGTATTTAATTCTTATTATCTAATCGCGCCTGTTCTCACGCCTGTCTCGTCCTCGTGGACGGACATCGCGGTCGTTACCTCCCGTCATCTACCCGGCGGTACCTGTCTCGTGCTCGCTCTCGTCGCTCGGGCCGTCCGTCTCGCCTCCCTCGGTCGGCTTCTCGGTCCCCGTCTCCTGGATTCGCTCCACGAGCACTCGTGGGTCGGCTGTGCCCCCCGCGCTCGGGCGTGCGGTCGGCTCCCTGGGCAGCCCTGAAGGGTGCGGCTGCAGGGTATCGTCGATCCCCGAGACCGGCTGCCAGATATCCCTTACGGTAATCGAATTCGCGGTCAAGTCCCGATGGTCTCGATATTTCGCCTCCGGCGCCCGTAAGCGACCGTGCGTAAGACCGTGCGTCGCCAACCGCTCGGCCGGCCGGTTGGGTACTATAAGAGGTGCGGTGTGTTCAGCGAGCCGAGCGACACGAGCGATACGTACGGACGTGCAAACGCGTTTCGCTTGGTCCGTACGAATGTGTAAAACGTTTGTGGAATACGTAAACGAAAGGGGCACGTACGACGAAATCGACGTGTCGCGGAGAGCATCGTTTCCCGTTCGCTCGCGCTCGTAGTCGATCGCCACCGTCGTGTAACTTATACGAACATAGCATTGCCACGAGTCGGTGTCGAAAGACCGAATTGGACTTGGAGAAATTCTCGCTAGAGCGGTGCCGGAAGTAACAACCGCGCGAAAGCAATACGCCGCGAAGGGATTTAGAAAGCTTTTTGCTCGAGTAGCGCCGGAGGTAACGACCGCAGCACGAAAGCAACACGCCGCGAGTATGATATGGCAATCAATGTTGTCCCCGTACTAGTATTCTGTGTCGGGCCAAAGTTGGCGCCAAAAGTTGGCGCCAAGAGTTGGCCCAATACTGGCAATCAGTGTTGTCCCCGTACTAGTACTCTGTGTCGGGCCAAAGTTGGCGTCAAGACTGGGACCCGTGTTATCATTCCGACATTGTCCCAGTAATGACCCCGATCTTAGCTTGTACTGGCCCAGAATCGTCAGCCAGTACTGATAACTCTGGCACCAGTACCAAGCCAACACTGAGCCTTTATGAAATTCGCACATGGGGTTCTTAGATATGGCTTGCAACGTTTCTATTTTCACGCGACACTGTTCTTATATTTTGTCTCGACACGCACAAGGTATGTAAGCCTTTTTAATTTTTAAATTTATTTTGATCTAAGTTTAACGTAATTGATTTTATCTTTTTAAATATCGGGAGATTATTATTTTTGTAAACTGTTGACTTTTTTAGCTTTGCGTTTGCATGATGTAGTCAGGGCCCGACGTCAGCGACGTAATTGATTTTTGTATGAGGATTTGCGGATGGATTGCGTGAAACTCACTTGAGAAGGACCGGAATTCGGTCGAAACGTTGTGCAATTTATGATTAATATATTAATTTGGCCAGTTGGGTCGAACTAAAACGACTGTTGTTACCAGTTTAAGTCCCACGGTGACTTCCTGCTGCAAAATGGGCGATCTTGAAAGAAAGAGTTCATTAATTAATTATGTGTGTTTAAAATATTATAATTACTGACTAATACTTACCTTATGATACTTACCTGTAATCCCACGAGGATATCGCAAAGCGAGGACGTCGTTTCTGCAAAGAGAAATTATTTTGTTATCATTAATAATGCAAATGTCAATTTCTAGTTCATTTAATGTAAATGTTGTTCAGCAATACTCGACGAGTCCCTGTAATTAGATTAATTGTATTTGGTGTCATGTATATTTCGAGTCACGTGATTCGAGCGGACGAGTCGACTATTGTGAACAGGAGAGTAGGGCGTGGCGGTACAAAATTGCGTTCACGTTACGGTTATATTAACTTTGCATTCACGTTATCTATCGAATTGCCTCCGAATCGAGAGGATACACGGTCAAAGCGGAGCGTGTGCCGTGAGACATACGTCGATCACGTGCACCCCCTTCGGGCAGCTCGCGCCCCGCACGAACACCGACACCCCACCTGACCGCTGTTTGTAAATACACGATATTTTCAATCCTTATATGCGTTATTTTTTTGCGTCCGCCGAACCACACTCAAAGTTGCCTAACTCCATAAAATCTTGTGAACCCCGACCCTCAGCCGAATCTCTGAGCAGCCGTCGCATTCGGCTCGAGCAAATTGTTGAGAGTTACGTTTATGTGAGAATTAGAGTAAGAAGGTGGTGCGGCCTTCTCCGCACCTGGCGCACAAATCGTCTTTGGAGATTTTTGTGTACGGATTTCGATTTTGATTTTTCTTTGCGAGTGCTCGAGTAACCGAATAAATTCCAACCCAGTCGCGGGAAAAGATGTCGCAGTACGTAATGTACAGAAATATTTTAATACATTAATTGTTATTGTTATTGTAATAACACGGCTTACAAAGCTTTCATTTACATCACCCGTATTATCCTATCCATTTATCGAGTGTTACGCGTTCGCAAAACTAAGGCGCGATATAACGACGGCACGGAAGGGCGTGGCACGTCTGTCATTCTAGAAGCGCTTGCGACGTGGACATCTACGACAGGAAGGAGGGTGCCAAGGCCATACAGAGGCATATTATTAAAACGAGTTTCTGTATTTAAGCTCAAAATACAGTGGCAACCGAATCTCAGCCCAGTAAGTAGCATAATTAGATTATTTCTGATTATTATTTGTCCATCCGGTTATAACCTGACCCAGACCTTGGAGGAGAAGACATTCGCGCGCCGGGATCGTCCGCCGTTCGACGAAGCGCCGCACAGTGGAGTATTTGACTCGAAAAATTGGCCAAAATTATTTTTGTGTTCTAATAGCCTTTAGATGAGAGGATAAATAAATTTATACAATATAAAAGAGATTTCGCTTTTTTAGGAGGAATAAAAGGCGCATTTTACCTGAAAAATATATTTATAGTACAATTTATACATATCTCGGTAACTTATACTAATACTATTATTTTGATCTGGCGATGCTGTCTATAATTCTTCATCTCAAGATTCTCCATCTGAAGGTTCTTCTGAAGACTCTTCTTCTTCAACTTCACTCCGAGCAACATTATCTTCACTTAGTATTCTTATCATGGACGATTCAGGAATGAGCATCTCTAGAGTTTCTTTTTTAAATGCTATGGATTTTTTTGTAGGTCTCATGCTCGTTATGAGAGGATCAGAGCTTAATAAAAGTCTGTTCAGAACATCCATATTGCAATCCTTCTTAGAACATTTTCTGGCATAATTTAATCGGTATAAACGAAAATATTTATTTCTTGCTTCTGCCGCCTCTTCTGATAATTGCCCAATTGGCAACAAGGCATTTTCTATAATGATAGGTCCATGCATCAAAATTTTATGTAGCGTGGGTGTCATAGGATGCCATGAATATAACTGTATATAAAGTTTTGCTGTGTCCATGGTATAATCACGGAATTTGTTGGTATCAATTTTATACCCACTGGATAATGTTTCCAAAATGATCTTTAATCGGAAAATTAATTGAATGTCAATACCCGTGATTTCAGCGGCAAGCTCCGGATTGCTGAAAAACCTACGACTGGTATTACCATTATTGGTATTTCCGAATCCAGGTTTAGGTACATCAACAATAAGGCCCATTTTGTTTCTGAACTCTTCTTGGATGACAGTTTTTCTTTCTTTAACTGTATTCTTATCATCTTGTGATCTAAGTTGCCACTTTTTGACAGGAAGTTTGTATGCTAAGTGAAGTACGCTCTCAAATAATCGAATTCTCGCATGTAAAATTGATAAACCAAACTGCAACGCACTTTCATCAATTTTCTTTGATTTGGTCAAATTGTTGAAATCTTTCGATGTAGCTCCGCAGATGTAACATTTCATCGTTGATCTTGTATCAGTCGCCGAGTTACACACTTTTGCATCGACCACAGTGAAAGTCAATCTATGTTTCACTTCTATGCATCTATTTCCTTTAATCTTTGTTTTGTTAAGTGAGTTGATTTTTGTCTGGATGTATTTTATTTCGTTCTTTGTTATATCCGTAGACTCCTTTGTAAAGCTTATTCTTATTGGACGACAGTATCGAGGAGAAGATGAAGTAGGGTTTTGCCAAATAATTTTTTTGTCTGTGCCGCAAATTACTCGTAAAGGTATTAGAGAGCTTTGAAATATATTAGCGTCTGAGTCTGTATTATGTTCAAACTTCTGTTTGAATTGGGTTTGTTGCGATCCGTCGCACCCCCACTTCGATATTAACTCTAATGAACTGCATTCATTTTTACTCAGAGTTTCTATTACTTCTTGCAAATAAATCAGTAATCTTGCGGCAGTATGATCCAATAAATCTTGCAAATTTACTTCAGCCAAAGTATCCGTCACTGTGTATGACTCAGGAACAGGGTAACAGTCTCTTTTAGCTTTTTGCACTAAGCTGTAACATGGGAACAGTTTTTTGTCGCTCGTGGTGATGATTTCATACTGTCTTCTGGACAAGCCTGCTTCTACAAATATAGAAAGAGCTTTCAATGGGGACAGACGTTCTCTTTTTTCTTTTAGACTGTCTGAGTAGGCTTTTCTATATTTCTGCGCTCTTCCAGGAGATACAGTAATTTCTCGGAGAACATTTGAAGCATCAGCCTTGCCAGATGCTCGTAGTTTCATCTGAGTGGCATATGTTAATTCTTCTGTGTTTATATTTTCTCGGATACTTTGTGTCTTTCTTCTTTTACTTCGTAAGCTCAACTCTTCGAAAGATTTATTTGGCCGTCCTGGTCTGGTGATCGCAATGAGTACTTCAAAAGTGCCTTGAAGCCAATTTTCATTATTTTTTATAAATAATTCATTCTTTCTGTGTGCGTCCGACCATCTACGTTTAAATTCAAATTTTAAGTTTGATATCTTAAGCTTCAATTCTTTTAGTTTATCATCGGAATAGGAATACCTGCTAAGTATATAATTTTCTAGATAATCTAACTTTTTCTTCATATTTTATCCTTTTCGCTTTTGCATAATGTCGTACAACTGCCTCCTAGACATTACTCTCATACCAGATGATCCTAATAACAAAGAAAAAGAAATTTATAAGATATTGCCTAAACATTGAGAAATAATCAATGTTTTGTAAACATCATAAAAACTAAATTCGCAAAAATTCGCAGGTAATTCTTTTTGTAAAAGAAACTAGAATGTTTGGTTTTTTTTATCACGTAAGAATTTCTATCTAATAATACTCAGAAGTATAACAAAATCACTTGAGAAATATAAAGTTTGTAAAAAACCTGAGTTTTATAATTATTAACACAACGAAATGTAATACATACCTGCCACATAAGAATCCATAGTGTAAAACTTAACAACAAAATTGTAAACAATCACTTTTACATTGTGATGTTCACGAAAATAGCCGATAAGAGATACGTGTATTATTCGCAACCGCTAACTTTCCACCGACAGCGCCGCTACGCGGAACTTCAAATGAACTAAAAGGGTATCTCTTGTTGTTCTATACCTACCTCCTTCCCGCAAGTAACTACTTTTATCTAAAAAATAGTCCGCCTTAAACTAATCTGAGATCTCGGAAAACCGTCAGCTTTCTTTTGCAATCTCACTCTTTTGTAAATTAATTTATTTTCTAAATCAACGTCTTATTGAGTAAGAGAACTGATAGTAATTGATATGTGAACGCTATCATTATTACGCTCATTATTCGGGATTGATACAATTATAGCGCATCGCAAATACAATAATTGCGGCGCTGGATCTCAGAATCGACTTTAACGAACACTATTAACGACGCGATCCTATTTTTGTGCCGATCCTCCGATACTATCGCAGTATCCCTAGTCGAAAGTGGAGCCGTCCTTATTTGCTCCTCGTATAATCGGATCGCCGCCGCCGATTTCTCGGGGACATTTACACGGCGGACGCAATTACAAGATGCACTAATGATAATGACCGTACGACGAGCGACGCATTCCCTTCGTGGGCCCCCGTAAATACGTCGACGCACATTCGAGATATCGGCAGGAGATTACGCCCTTGTCGGATCGCTTTACGGAGGGCTGAAAAAGCAGAATGGACGGCGTCCCCAGCGCGAATTCTGTGATCGCGAGACAGTTTTATGCTTTCGACGACGAGCCGGCCGCGCGACATGGCGTTTTATTAAATGTATGTAACCGACTTTCTCCGCCTGGGTCGTAAAGCGTACTTACACCCGATGCGTGTATATCGATCCACCGGTTACGTATTGGCGGCTAATTAAGGCCTAAACGCGCTCGAGATGAGACGTCGTGTTTATGTAAAAGCCCAAAAACATCTGAACGAAACCAATATTATTATATTATATTATATTACCAATATTATATTATGTGCCTAAGTGTAATTATTCCATTTCGACTTTTGACCAATTTTTTGATGCAAATACTCCACTGTGCGCCGGTACGAAAAGCGCGCTCCGAAACCGTAACTGTTAAGTTACGCGGCTTAAACAACGTAAACCGACCATCCGAATTGTTTGTAATAATTGTATACGAATAAATAAAACGCGCCGTTACGATGTAACCGAACGATGCTACTTGGCGCGATTCACGCTGAATATCATCCTATCTAACGGTTGCCACTCGGTTTGACCTGTATCTACCGAGAAGGTTTTGTGAATTTCGTCTCGATTGAAAACAATACTAATAACTCTTCTCTGTTTTAGGTTCCTGCCCCGGATGGATCATCACCGCTGCTGACTTCTCGGATCCTCGCCTTACCGCATACCGGATCAACGCTGGACAACGATGGATCGACGCCGATGGATCGACGCCGATGGACAAGGTAAGTAGAAGGTAAGTATGTTTAATAATCTTGAGACTTTGTTTCAAAATTAACAATTCTTTTATTTCAGATCGTCAGTTGAGGTTTACAATAATCTGTACAGATGTAGTTTCGCACGCGATTGCCCTACGCCTAACGGCAAACACACTATTACGGATGGTAACTACGAACCGCTCGCTCTTGTTTAACGAGTATTACGCGTATCGTTTCGCGGGAGTTCCCGATTGTTATATACAATGTGTAGAGAACGTTTCGCTTCTGTCGCCGTATTCGAGATCTTCGCGCGTATCGCGGGAATTCACGATTGTATTATACGATGTCGAGAAAACGTGTTTACTCTACCGCCATATTCGAGAGACTGCCTCGAGTAACGCCGCTCAATTTCGCTCCCCACTATCCCGCGCGCTTCCCCTTCTTTCTTACTCTCCAATCAGGCCACCATGTTTGCGCGGTTTTTATACGTATTCCTGCCTTCCTGCCTGTTTGTGTTCCGCCGATCACGCGCTGCTCTCGTTCGTTCCAGAAGGTTCTGCCCGTGGAATTTTCCGGACGTTTTGCGACGTTCTCTCCTTCACCTCTTTTTTTTTTTTTTTTTTATACCTCCTCCTCCGGGGAGAGGAGGGCGGTTATGCGGGAGTTGCACCCGCTAAAACTCCCCCGGATGTTCCTCTCGGCGCTGTGTAGGGGAGGCCCTGGGTATTAACATTCTTCCGCGAGCCTCCCCACGCCCTGTCCTGATGGACTTAGCTAACTTGCGGCGGATGGGGGAACATCACTCCCATCCGCCACCTCCCCTTCCGGAGTTGCTTGCGCACGGGCGCACGGTTTTCCCCGACCGCGCGCCCGCCCCCGGGCGAGGAAGGGAGGAGTGGCCGCCGCCGAAGCCACGGGTTCCTCACTCCCTCGCGCCCTCCCGTGGAGGGCAGGGGGGAGGACCGAGACCCAGGAGTGTTGCCACCCCCGGAGCCCGACCCTCCGCCCCCGTCGCAGCCCGCACGGAGCGCTTGTGGCGGGACCCCCTTGGGGGACCCGCCCGAGCCCCGCGCGAGCCGCCGCGCCTCCCCTCGGCCTTTCGGCCCTCTCAGCGATGAGCAGGTCGATCCCCTTCCATGGAGGGGAGGTCGCCCGCCCATCGCTGATCCTCCGTCCTCGATACTCGTTCGCGTCCTTCTTGCGTTCCCTCCTGTCCTTACCTAACTGCATCCCTCCCCGCCCCTCCGACACCCCTAAGGGGGGGGACGCGGGAGGTGCCCAGGGGGGGGTTGCGGGTGAGTGTCTTCCCCGTCGGAGGGAGACACCCCCGGCCCACCCCAGGCGTGTTGCTCATTCCTTCGCCGCGGTCATTGTGCCACATCCATGGCCGCGGCCCGGGCGCCGACGCGTCCCCGTCCTCGTTGCCTCCGTCTCCGTCTGACCGGCGGAGGCGGAGGCGCCCTCGGCGCCCCGTTATCGTCCTCGTCACTACTCTCTGGTAGAGGGGGGTCTATCTCCCCCCTCCTGACCCTTTCGTCCGTCTCCTTTCGCAGCATGACGTTGTTGCAAAAGGAGACGAACGCTCTCCACTTTTCATCTGCCTCTCCCCCTTCCACCACCGCACGTACCACGGCGGGGAGGGAGAGGTCTTCTCCCATCACTGCCCGGAGGACACGGCGCTCGTCTGCCCACGCTGGACAGTTCTCCAGCGTGTGCTGCGCCGTGTCTGCCTCCTCCGGGCAGTGATGGCAGCGTGTGGTGCGCTCCTTCTCGATCCATTGCAGGTATTGTCCGAAACAACCATGACCGGACAATACCAGCGATGTGTGGAACGTAGTGCCTCGTCTTCTACGTTCCACCCACTCCTCAAGTACCGGTTGAACGGCCTCGCGCAGTCTTTCGCTCGGAAGTCTTGGATCTAACAACTGATCCTTCCATTTCGCTGTTGTAGACTGCGCGATCTGGAGCCTCAGCATCCCCTTCGCCCTCGGCGGAACCATCCCCAGGTTGGCCTTGATCGCCTTTGTACGATCGTACATCTCCGCGTATCCTTCCGCGATCAAGTGCACCGGAGGGACCCCGGCGAGGACGCACGCCCCCACGTGGCTGACAGTCCTATAGGCTCTGGCGGCCCTTATGAGAATCGTTCTCTGGGCCGCCGCCATCCGCCTTCTGAGGTGGGGTCTCCCCCACCTTCTTCCACCAAATCGGTGCCGCATAGAGCAGTACCGATTGGACTGCCGCCACGTAGAGGCGCCTCACGCGCCCGCTGGCCCCTCCAATGTTCGGCAACAGCCGAGCCAGGGCATTTGCCGCCCCTTCTGGGCCACGCGGGCAACGTGTTCGCCGAAGCTCCTTTGGCCGTCCAACCACATCCCCAGGTACTTCTGATGAGGAGTGGCCGGGATGTCGACTCCCTCGACGCGGAGGCTGAGCCCCTCCGGAGGAGGTATATGGCCCCGCTTCTTGTTGTAGAAAACGGTGACTTCCGTTTTCTGCGGGGCCACCTCCAAGCCCAGCCCCCTTATCGAGCGTACCACACATGCAGCTGCCACCTCAGCCAGTCTGATTAGCTCCTCCCACCTCTCCCCGCTGACTCCCAGGTATACGTCGTCGGCGTATCCCGAGAGCCAGCATCGCAAGGGGAGGGGTGTTCTGAGGACCAGGTCGTAACTGATGATCCAGAGTAGAGGCCCCAGGACTGACCCCTGGGGCACTCCACATCCCATCAGCCTGATCCTCAGAATTCCGTCTCGGTCCGTGTACATCATACCTCTCTCCAGGAAATAGTCCCGGAAGACCTCCACTAGGTATGGGGAGACCCCGAGCCTCAAAAGGTCCTCCCCCAATACCGGCCTAGGGGAGGGAGTTAAAGGCGTTTCTTACGTCAAAGGAAACGCCCATCACCACCCTCCTCTCTTCTATTTCGGCCTCCGTACGGGCAAGGACGCGTCTGATCGCGTCGATCGTCGATCTGCCCGCACGAAAGCCGAATTGGTCGTCCGAGAGACCACCGTCTTTCCTCCCGGTGAGGTGCTGGACGAGGCATTCGGCGATTATTCGCTCGAACACTTTGCCTGCCTCGTCCAGCAGGCACACGGGCCGATACCCAGACGGGGAGTCCGTTGGTTTCCCCGCCTTGGGTAGGAGCACCAGACTGGCTCTTTTCCATCTTTTGGGGAACCGGCCGGCCTTCAGGCATGCGGTGTAAAGTCTCCGCATCCGGCCGGCCAGTCCCCCCGCGGCCAGGGTCCACATACGGCCTGGAATCCCATCAGGGCCAGGAGCTTTTTCTCTCCTGACCCTGCGAAGCGCCCTCGCGAGCTCCTCCTCCGTGACCCCCAGTTCGTCGTCCCATTCCCGGAATGGCGTCTCCGGGAACCGGACCTCTCCTCCGTCGCCGGTCGGGAACAGCGTTCCTACGATCCGGTCGACGAACTGGGGGTCTAAACTTTCCGTCAGTGGGGGCGCCCATGGTTTTAATTTATCCTTAACCAATTTGTATGGACGCCCCCATGGGTCCTCTTCGACGCTCGCGAGGAGCTCCTTCCAGGCCGCTTCCTTGGCCGCGAATATCGCGCGGGAGAGGTCCTGGCGGGCAGCACGCCAGGCCTCTCCCGCTTCCTCTTCAGAGGCGCCGCGTCTACCGGCGCGTGCTCTCTGGAATGTTCTCCCACGTCGGACGGAGGAGCGTCGCAGATTTGCGATCTCCTCCGTCCACCAGTAGGCGGGGAGTCTACGAACGCGGGGCATGGCCACGTCGCACAACTTGGACATGGCCGCTACCAACCTCTCCGCCTCCGCGTCCACATCCCCTATCTCCCCGGCGTCACCGCCCTCCTCCTTCCAGGTCTGGACCAGGAGTGCCGCTTCCAGCAGGTCCCGGTCCAGTTTCTTGAAGGCCCATCTCCGTGTGGCCCTGTCCCTCCTTTGGCGGCGGGCGAGCAGCTCCGGAGGAGTGGCCCGGACCGACATCTCCACGTATCGGTGGTCTGAGAGAGTCTCTCGGTCCGTAGCCACCCTCCACCCGCTTATTTCGGGCGCGGCAAGGGGGTTCGCCCACGACAGATCGACTATCGAGGCCCCCTGCCGGCGCACGCAGGTGTTTTCCCGGCCTGTGTTCAACAGACACAGGCCGAGACCCGCCGTCCATGTTTCGAGCGCGGCCCCTCCAGTCGGTGGCCGGGGAACCCCATAGCGTGGACTTCGCATTGAAGTTCCCGGCCACCAAGACGCGACCAGGCAGCTGTCGTCGGACGCATGCGTCAATTTCGTGCAGCGCCCGACCGTACCTGGCTCGGTCCCACCTCGGAGGGGCATATATGCTCACCACGGAGATGAGCCCCCACTGTACAGCCACGAATCCCTCCCCCGCCTCCAAGAATCTGCATGGGGGGGGGGGGCGATTCTGGCATGTGCCTCTACGTTATTGCGGTTAGCCCCTTCGTGTCTCGAGCCCAGCACGGGTGGTTGGCCGGGACTCTGTAGGGCTCCGCAATTATTCCTAGACCACACCCGCTTTCCGCCATAGTGTGGACAAATAAGTCCTGGGCGGAGCGGGCGTGGTTGAGGTTTCCTTGTAAGACCCGTAGAGACATGTCTTAGTGTGTCTCCACGGGTCCCTCCGCACCCGCCTCCGTATCCATAGGTTGGATGCTCTCAGTTTCCACCTCCATCGTCTCCGTTGTGGGCCCCACCTTGCCCATCTTGTTCTCCTTCGCCTTATTTTCTTTGGCTGCGGACTTTCCCGCTCTATCCGTTGCTTTCTGGCTCTTGGGAACCGTCACTACGATGTGTTCCCCTTCCTTCCTGTAACCGGATGTCGGTACGTTTGAGACTATTTTGGGTTTCGTTTTCGCCTTAGCCCCGCTCGCTGATTCTGGTTTCTTTTGACCTTTCGCACCCTCGCCTTTCGGTTTGGGTGTTTCCTGATTCGTATTTCCCTCCTTAGGGGGGTTCTTGCTCTTGCGCCCCCCGGTGCAGGCCTTTCCGCCCACTCTGTGATTGGCCGGCCTGCCCTTACTCTCGCAAATTGTGCAGTGCGCCGGTGCGGTGCACCCGCGCGCCACGTGCCCCTGCCCGCCGCACCGGTAGCAAACGCCAGTGCGGTCCACTTCGCTGCGACACGTGGCTCGCGTGTGCCCCACCTCCTGGCACCGGAAGCACTGTAGCGGACGCTTTGCTAATACTTCCGCCTTTACTCGTGTCCATCCAAGTCTTATCTTTCCCTCCTTGGCTACAGTGTTTGCCGTTTTCTTTCCCGTTGTAGCGGTTTTCTTTCCCTCCTGTTGTTGTTTTTGTTGCTGCTGTTGCTGCTTCGTCTGATTCTTCGCAGCAGCTTTTCCTTTGCGCCCAACCACTTTTGTCCACAGCTCCTCGGTCGGAGCCGGAGCTGCGATCGTCCGACTTCGTGTGGCGGGCTTCGTCCCCCCTTCTTTTTCTCCCTCCTTGGGCGATTTTTCCTCCTGGGCTTCCGCCCGTGTTCCTCCCTTCTTTCCCTTCTTCTTTTCATTCGTGGAAGAGGGAGGGAGTCTCTCTTTGCTTTCCCTCCTTTAGGGGGCTTGCGGGAGTCGGTCTTGGATCTCCCCTATTTCCTGACGGATCTTCCTCTCCAGTCTCTTTTCCAGTCCGTCTATCTTTTCCCCCACGCACTCAACCAGCATTCTGGCCAGGCGCGTCTCCATATTGTCGGCGGCGTCCTTCCTAGCGGAGAGTGCCGTTGTTCCCGTCCCCGGTATAGCTGGAGGAACTTCGGGCTCTAGCACTTTTCTCTGGCCCTGTATCGATGACCGGATCCACGCCGGCATTCCTTCCTCCTCTATTTCCTTTAATATCTGTTCCCTTTTGGAGGCCTCCGCTTCCGCGTTTTCAGCCTCCATTCCTCCTGTCTCTCCTTCACCTCTCGGTGCGGATGCTCCAGGTTGCCTCTTTCTCTTACCTCGCGCGGGCGTTGACGCCGACCCTTGCGCACCTCCTCGGAGATGCTCCCGATTCCGTTTATGGTCGTTTTCCCAGAGGAAGGTGTTCGTGCATCCTTTTGTCTGCGCGCCGATGACGCCGACCCCCTGGTGGTGTTTCCCAGGTCGCTTGGGATCCTTCTCCGCCGATTGTTCTCGGAGAAGACGTTTGGGTCGCCAACTCCTGGCTCCTTTGTCTGACGTTGACGCCGACCCGATATCTCCGTTCTCCTGGCCCCTCCGACTTCGTCTCTACCGGTTGTCCCTGTAGATGACGTCGGGGACGCGAACTCCTGGCCCCTGCGTCTGACGTTGACGTCGACCACGTGGATGAGTCTCTCCCATGACGGGGATCACCATCCTACCGAGAACTTTCGCAGACGATGTTGGTGCCGCGAACTCCTGGCACCGTTGTTTGACATTGACGCCGACCATATGGGCGTGTGTCCCAGGTGTCGTTGTGCACGAATATGACCTTAATTCCCAACGAAAGTGCCGGTGCCACGAACTTCTAGCCCCGTTGTGCTATCTCGACGCCGACTTCGCAGGCGCGTGCATCGAGCCATGCTGTTTCGTTTGATGTTATTCTATCCTGGAGATTCTTACGATTCATGCTTTTCGCGCGTCATACGCCCGTCATTACCCCGATCCGCGCGCGGCGTGAAATTAAACTAACTTTAATGCGTTCGCATGAATCGAAAAACAAACTAAATTTTTGGATCGGCACGGTTAACTAAATGTATTCGGCCTTATGGGCTCGCAACGCTTAAGTCTAAACTTAGAAAAATATGTATGCCTTAAGGGCGCCTATCTCTAAACCCTACACCATAAATGTCATATAATTAAAGTATAAACAAAAAGAAAAACTATCGTTAATTGCGGCCATCGAAAATTGAACTTAAATTATACCTTGCCGCGTCGCCATAATCGGCTTTGAATATCTTAATACTTTTCCCTACCAGGGATTAGTCCTGATGGGAGCGTCACGTTTGACCACGTTAACATTGACCACGGTTCCGATTGATCACGTTGATATTGAGCACGTTGCAATTGACCACGTTGCGATTGACCACGTTGTGATTGAACACGGTCCCGATTGACCACCGTCCCGATTGACCACGGTCGCGATTGACCACCGTCTCGATTGACCACGGTCACGATTGACCACCATCCCCATTGACCACCGTCCCGATTGACCACGATCTCGATTGACCACGGTCTCAATTGACCACGGTCCCGATTGACCACAATCCCGATTGACCACAATCCCGATTGACCACAATCCCGATTGACCACAGTCCCGATTGACCACGGTCCCTATCGACCACGTTGAGATTATGTCTGTGAAGTTAGCATATCATTTTCCAGCAAATCAAAAATAAAAGGGATGTCGCATGCAGTCGAGTTCTACAGTTCCTGATACTTTTTAATAATAGTTCTGGTGATTTTACCCAAAAAACAGTCGATCGAAAAAATGATCTGCTAACTTCCCGTAGCAGATCATTTTCCAGCAGATCAAAAATAAAAGAAAGTTCTTGTCGCATGCAGTCGAGTTCTATAGTTCCTGATACTTTTTAACGATAGTTCTAGTGATTTTGCCATAAAAAGTCCATTGAAAAAATTTCCGTAGCATAGAGCGAGATGCCGACGAAATGTCGCAGTTCCGGTTTATCTAAAATATTTTTTGATAGATAAACCGGAACAACGACATTTCGTCGGCATCTCGTTCTATGCTACGGAAATTTTTTCAATGGACTTTTTATGGCAAAATCACTAGAACTATCGTTAAAAAGTATCAGGAACTGTAGAACTCGACTGCATGCGACAAGAACTCTCTTTTATTTTTGATCTGCTGGAAAATAATCTGCTACGGGAAGTTAACAGATCATTTTTTCGATCGACTGTTTTTTGGGTAAAATCACCAGAACTATTATTAAAAAGTATCAGGCACTATAGAACTCGACTGCATGCGACAAAAACTCTCTTTTATTTTTGATTTGCTGGAAAATGATATGCTAACTTCACAGACATGTTGAGATTGACCACGTCGCGTTTGACCACGTTAATATTGACCACGTTAATATTGACCACGTTAATATTGACCACGTTGCGATTGACAACGGTCCCGATTATCCACCGTCCCGATTGACCACGGACTCGAATAATTTATAAAGTGAGGCTCACGTGCATGGGGGGGGGGTGCAGGGGGGCGAAGCCCCCCTCCTTCCGCTCACGCTTAAAGCGAAATACATCTCCTACCCGGGCACGCCGAAAGCGTGTCCATGGGGGGGGGGGGGTGCGGGGGGGACGAAGCCCCCTGCCCACCCTCCAACCCAACCCACACCGCCCAGTGCATAGGGGGGTGCAGGGGGGGGCGAAGCCCCCCCCGCCCACACATGTACTTTGATATATTATATAGGATCAATCGGGAACGTGGTCGATATCAACGTGGTTAATCGGGACGGTGCACAGTGGAGTATTTGCATCAAAAAGTTGGTCAAAAGTCGAAATGGAATAATTACACTTAGGCACATAAAAGTAGTTACTTGCGGGAAGGAGGTAGGTATAGAACAACAAGAGATACCCTTTTAGTTCATTTGAGTTCATTTGAGTTCCTTTTAGTTCCGCGTAGCGGCGCTGTCGGTGGAAAGTTAGCGGTTGCGAATAATACACGTATCTCTTATCGGCTATTTTCGTGAACATCACAATGTAAAAGTGATTGTTTACAATTTTGTTGTTAAGTTTTACACTATGGATTCTTATGTGGCAGGTATGTATTACATTTCGTTGTGTTAATAATTATAAAACTCAGGTTTTTGAAGTGAAACTTCTTTAGGCACGATAGTGAGTTCGATTCGCGACACGAAATCACGAATTTCGCGACACGAAAAGTGTAACAAAAATTCGACCAATAGGCGTACGGTATTGGCGAGACGGCTCCTTCTTTTGGCACGGTAGTAAGTTCGATTTTGCGACACGGAAAAGCGACACGAATTTCGCGACACGAAAAGTGTAACGAAAATTCGACCAATAGGTATACGGCGTTGGCGAGACGGTCCTTCTTCTGGCACGGTAGTAAGTTCGATTCTGCGACACGGAAAAGCGACACGAAAAGCGTAACGAAAATTCGACCAATAGGCGTACGGCATTGGCAAGACGACTCCTTCTTTTGGCACGGTAGTAAGTTCGATTTTGCGACACGGAAAAGCGACACGAATTTCGCGACACAAAAAGTCCCACACAGCAAAATATATCACCAAGATATCTAGAAGATATCTGAATAACGGAATATCTGATTGCGCAAGATATCATGAGAATATCTCAGAGACATCTCCAAGATTATAAATAGCCATGATAATTTTATCTCAGATATGATATCTGATTCTGCATATATATCGGATATCTATGCCTCATTTAAAAGTAAATATGTTATATACAACCCAAATAGCAAGAAAAAAAGAATTCGTTTTAAATTCTCGATTTATAAAATTAATTCTTTTTCTGTATCTATTTATTCTCTGTTCTAAAATGATTCTTGAGAGTTCAAAAGAAATTCATTTTTATGTCACCAATTCTGAATACTTCTTCAGATGTAAAAGAAGTTCTTTTTACATAAAAATTTGCAATAAATTCAAAATTATGCTTTGATACTATTCCAATATTTTGCATTTTGCCACCTTTACACTGTATGATATCTCGGAGGTATCACAAAAAGTATTAGAGCCAAGTATCTTACAGGCTCGCCTTTTATCCTAGTGCGTAAGGATTTTTGCTTACGAGAAGGTACTGGCGCATGTAGCCGCGTCGCGGCAGCGCATGTTACTAGCGTTCGCCGGAGCGAAAATTTTTCAAGTCCCCTCGCGGCGAGTTGCTTTCGCGCCGCGGTTGTTACCTCTGGCGCCGCCCGGTGAAAATTTTCTAAGTTCCCTCGCGGCGTGTGGCTTTCGCCGGGACGAATCCGTACGACGTCGGCGTCCAAGTCCTCTCGGATTGTTTTATTAGCTACGAATAAACTTGAGTTGATCTTTATAAAATATAAAAGCTAACTGTGAATCGGTCATATATTCGAATACAAATGTTGCAGAGATAATGATGATGAGAGAATAATGATGTCTTGCAGATATTCTGTGAATATCTGAAAATAAGATATCTCAGATTTGACTTGAAATTGTAGGCATAAAGATATCTGGCTATATTCCAGATATATTTTGCTGTGTGGGGTGTAACGAAAATTCGATCAATAGGCGTACGACGTTGGCGAGACGGCTCCTTCTTTTGGCACGGTAGTAAGTTCGATTTTGCGACACGAAAAGTTATGGCAAAGCCCTTGCCTTCAAAAGTTTCACTTCTAACGCGCGTGGCAACCACGCGTTCATTTTTTATTTTTTATTAAGCTATATACATAAAGAAAGAAAAATATTTTTACTGATTTATATTATTTGCTTATTTAGTGTTTTATATAAAAAATTATGCCACTAAACATTTTGTTTAAAATATTTAAAAAATTGTTTGAATTATCGTAGTCAAATGCACCGTGAGTCTTCATAGATTCCTTAAGATATGGCTAAGGAATGTGATACTTGTTAAGATGATAATAATTATAATTTTAGATATTTCTGCATAAATAAAGTTTCTATATAATCTTAAGAATATTTATAATAAATAAAAAATAAAAAATTTCTCATTTTAATTGTTTTTTCAATAAAAATTTACATGGCTATGAATCGGTACGTGATAATCTTGCCTGCCCGAAAACTAGCCGGCTGTCCAGTTATCGGGCGAGTCGTCATCTCAAGTGCTTACTTGTGCGTCCTAGTACCTAGCCGCAACACGCGCTCGAGTTTTTGTCAATTCTGCGTTTTCTATACAAAATTTGTAAGTACTAGACACTACAAGCGCGCGCCATTTAGCTTTTTTTATAACAAAACATTTACACCACAATAAAAAAATAACTGCGTTTTGAATAAGGAACTTTAATTATCATTCGAGTTTGGCGATAACAGCCACATAAATCATATGGTGAAGCAAGCCGTGATGCAAGCTTCACACGAGATAACATCTGACACGAAGTAACGCGCGCAATACATCGAGATAACCAATCAGCATCGCGGAAAAGGAGCAACAATAAATTCGACTATCGACTTAACACGGCCTTTTTAAGAGTGGATATATTTATTATAAACATTACTTGTAATGATAATGTATTAGATTGTATACTTTTACCTATTTTATGCATTTCTTTCGTTCATTTTTATTGACATGTAGTATATATAACCTCAAATTGTAAGTTATTTGCTAATTTATCTCTCTCGCATTTTTTATTTATAGAAAACTCAAGATGGGCAAGATAAGAAAAGGAAAGAACGAAGTAAAAACAGTACATAAAAAGACACTCAAAAAGATGTGAATGATGCATTAAAGGAAGTGGAAAAGGGAATGTCTACACGAAAAGCCGCTAATATGTTTCAAGTGCCAAGAAGTACTTTGTATGCAAAGCATAAAGAGTTGATTCCAGTTGAAGGTGTCAGAGGACCTAGTACTTATTTAACAACGGAAGAAGAAAAATTACTTGTTGACTGGATTTTTTATTGCAGCCAAAGAGTTTTCCCAATAACAAAATCTCAACTTCTTCAGTGTGTGCAAAAACTTATCACTGAGTTAAAAAGAGAAACTCCTTTCAAGGATAATAAACCAGGCAGGCACTGGTGGGAAAGTTTTTGCCGTAGACATCCAGATGTGACTCCAAGAATCGCTCAAAATTTGACAATAAATCGAGCATCAGCAACAGAAGATGTTTTGAAGAATTGGTTTAGAGAAGTGGAAGAACATTTACAAAAGTTAAACCTACTGGACATCCATCCGTCAAGAATATTTAACTTAAATGAAAGTGCTTTTTTCTTAGTTCCGAAGGCAGATAGAGTATTGGCTCGTAAAGGATCAAAGTCTGTTTATAAGGTTGTACATGGTGATGAAAAGGAAAGTCCAACTGTTTTGTTTATAGTAAATGCTGAAGACATTATGTTACCACCCATGATCCTTTTCTGGTATGAAAGGGCACCAGCAACTGTTACAAACAGTCTACCTCCAGGATGGATCGCTGGGAACACCGAAAGAGGCTGGATGACAGCAGACAGCTTTTATAATTATATAACTACTAAATTCCATCCATGGCTCGTAAAGAACAACATTCAATTTCCAGTAGTTTTATACGTAGATGCTTCGCATCTGACCCTGGTTTTGTCACAATTTTGTAAAACAAATCAGATAGAGCTCATTGCTATATATCCTAACGCAACACACATACTACAGCCACTTGATGTAGCAGTATTCCATCCATTAAAATCAAAGTGGAAGAAGGCTGTTGATCAATGGAGGATCGATCTTGGAGCTATAAAGTTAAAAAGAGAAAATTTTGCTCCAGTTTTAAAACAAGCTTTGGATTCAATGCCTAATTTAGCAAATATTATTAAATGCTTTCGGACTTGTGGTCTTTCACCATTTTCTTCAGACACTGTTGATTTCAATATTTTAAATAAAAAGAAGAAAAAAAATACAGATTCTAGTGAGCATGTGGATCAAGATTTAGCAGACACAAGTAGCGAACAAGAGGAAGCCAAGAAACTCTCAAATGTTTCGAACATCGATTGAGTTCTGATGATCTTCAGGATTTAAAAAATGCTTTATCGAATGAAAGCTTGAAGATTTCTAACAGTGACAATGAAGGTCTTTTTAAGTACTGGCTGGACATGAAACGTCTATCTGGTGCAATTATAAATAATTAGATTAAATAATAATAATAATGACCTTTATTAACAAAATTGTTATATACATTTAACAAAATATAATTCATTTATGTGCATTCTTTTCAGTTTTTAGTTTTAGTCGTCTTGTCTTTTCAAAATTTCTAACCCTACTCTATATTTACAGTAATTTTTACATATGGATTATTCCTAATCTAAAGGTCGGCTTCTTCTTCGTTGTTGTTCCTTTCTTCTTTTTCTTTTGCTTTCCTTTTCCATGTTATTTCTGACATTCTTGCTAAAGCTTTTTTTCCAGTGATTTGTCGTATCCAGGTTTGTTCTTTCTCTCCGGTTATTTTACATTCTTCGAATACATGTTTTAAGGTTTTCTCTTTTTCCGAACACAGTCTACATTTTCTGTTTTCTTCTTCTATCCAGTATCTACCAGCTCTTGTCTCTGTGCCTAATCTAAATCTCTTTCAGTTCCAATTCATTTCTTCTATTGTTTTGATTGATCAGATATTCCGGAGTCTCTGTTGCTTGTGGTGCTATTCTCTTATATTCTTCCGCAAACCTTGATTTTCTTAATTTTTCTTCATTTTCTTGCCTTTCAATGCACTTGCCTATCTCTTCTGCTTGTTCTGCTACGTTTTCTTCTCTCAAAAGTTTATGTTTGAAGTAATGCTCTATGGACCATCCTCTTCTTTCTAGAAATTCTTTTCGTGCTTTTTTCCATCTTTCTCTGCTGTTCTTCCTTTTGTTTGTTTCTACATTTATTATAAACTTATTTTTCACTTTTATGCATTCTTTAAGTAATTCATTTCCTTGACTTTTCAATATCTTTTCTTCATATTTTATTGCTCTTTTGCCTGCTTTGCTTGCAATTTTTTCCCTTTTTGTTTCTAGATGTAACATATGGTTTGGGGTTATTCTATTTAATTTCAATGTCCATTTTATATATCTTTCTTGTATACTCTCAATTTCTTTGTATTCTTTCCAACCCCATATTTCTACTCCATACATCATTACGCTCTCAACCAGTACATCAAACAGATACATCCTTTTTTTTCCAATTTTCTTTGAAGCTCCTTTCGGCTATTCCCTATACGGTTCCTAGTGCTGCTTTTGCTTTTTTCGTTAGGTTTTTTATATGAGCTTCGTTTTCATTGTTTTTTTGTAGAGTATATCCTAGGTAATTAAATTCTTTTACTTCTTCTATCTCTTCACCATTCCATGTGATTTTAATTTTCTTTTTTCTTCCTCCAGGTTTTTTTCCTCTCATATACTTCGATTTTTCTGCATTTAGTTCTAAGCCTCTCTGCTCTATATATTTTTTAAATTTTCTTATCATCTCTTTCATTCCAACTTTGTTGTTTGCTAGTAATACCACATCGTCTGCATACGAAACTGTCCATACTTTTTTATTACCTATGACTATGCCTCCTTCTTGGATTGTTTCCATTGTTTTTTCTAAGTCTGCAAAAGTTAGATTGAACAACGCTGTGCTTAGCGGGCATCCTTGTCTGACCCCTTTTCTTGTGTAAATCTTTCTTGTTTGCTTTTCTTTTATTTTTATTTTAAAAGCTGTGTTATCATATATCTCTTTTATTTTTCTTGTTAGTTCTTTTTCTCGAGCGTTGCGATAACCGCGCGTAAGCTTAGACGAGCAGTTTTTGTACAATATATGCAGGGAGTTCGATCCCAACATCGACCCCGCTCGCGGCCATCTTGTCGTGCCGCGCCGTTCTCATTGTTAACGCGGGATTACCGCGTCTCGCTACATTTACTTTCTCATTGTTATTAGTGTGACACTCGTAAACTCGTAAACAGGTAAAAAGATGAATTAGTGTGAAACTCGTGCCCGCTATCGCGTCCCGAGTGACCATAAGTGTGCCGGAGCATCTCGCAAGTCATCGTGTTCGCGGTTGCTCATCTGCCTCGCGAGCAAGATATCCGTCGGTCGCGTTCAAGATCTCCGATAGCGACGGCGGTACTCAATCGCTCTTCAAAATTTCCGTTTCGCGAGCCATCGCAGAGAGTACGAGCGACGCAAGATTTTCCGTCCCGACATCTACCGCAGATGCTCAGCCCGCTCGGTTGCGCGAGTGCGAGAAAACTTTGTAAAATACCGTGTAAAATAAATTGTGCTTGTGAATCAAATCCAAAGGGCGTGCGTCATCTAAAATTTACTCCTCGCTAATCCCTATCGGACCTTGCCCCGCGCACTTGTCAGGGTGGTCCCGGCATTCAATTCGTGTCCTGAGGTCACCTCGGCCGAGCACGAAACATTTTGGTCCTTCGAGCCGGATCGGGGCAATTCTCGTTACGAGGAGTGTTTTAGACACGCATATTGTCAAGCACAATGAGTGAACAACTGCTAGAAAGGCAGTCTCAGCGACTGAGAACGGTTGACCGCGCGCTGGAAAACTTCAAGAAAATTGGAAAAAATAACCTGACTGCGGCGAAGATTCGCAGTCGAGTCAGTGCATTAAAGGACGTCTGGGCAGACATCAAAGGTGAACACTTCGCCCTCCTGGCCACTATTCCCGTTGCTGAGCGAATGACTCACGCCTACTTCAAGGATCAACAGTACGAGGCCTACGAGGAGAAGTATCAGAGCGCTTCAGATTATATGAACGAGTGTCCGGAGGAACTGGAACCGTATGTAAGTCCGAACCAATCTCTCAGTTTCGGACCGCAGTCCCCCACAATTCCGTCGTCCGCGATTTCTTTGTCACATCTTCGGCCAATAAAACTTTCTCCGTTTGACGGGAAGTACGAAGAATGGGAGAGTTTTCGCGATCGGTTTACGTCCCTTATTATCAATAATAAGGACGTCTCTAATTTCTCGCGTATGCATTATCTAATTTCATGCCTCCGGGATCACGCTCTTGAGTGCGTGAAAGATATCACAGTTACCACGGAGAATTTCGATATTGCGTGGAATACGTTGAACGCGCGTTTTAAAAACAAGCGTCGTTTGATAACTATTCACATGTCGATGCTGCTTAATTTGCCAGCTGTCGCGAAAAAATCCGCGCTCGAGTTGCAAGCAACCAATATTTCTTAATTTCTTTTTTTTTCCATATGATTCAGAATCGTTTGTAGTTGTTTGTAGTGATTTTGCTTTCGTTTGTAGTTGTATCGTTTAAAAGTTACGATTGTTTAAACAATTTGCCAAGAGTGAACTTTGTTAATAATCAAGATTTTTTAATTTCGTTTTTTTTTCCATATAATTCAGAATCCGAAAAAATTACGCTCGATGAAGCAAACAGCTAAAACAATTAAGAAAGGCCAAATTTCGAGCAATAATAGGTGTTGAAATTTATATATTCAAATTACAATAATACAAACGAATTGGTTTACGTTTCGGCCATACTTGGCCTTCTTCAGAACCGCAATTTCATAAATAACGTCGAATTAACAAATGAAGGACTCGGATACGATCCGGCGCTACGATTTATAGTCAAATGTTGGTCAATAATTTTGTAGTTTAAATCTATCCAATCCTTTAAAACAAAAGAAGTCCGTTCGCCAAAGTTACGGATAATAAAATTAAAATTATAAATATGAAATCTATATGGAAGGACATTCGCACGCATTGTCAGGCCAGCGTATATTAACAAATAACGAAAAAATTACGCTCGATGAAGCAAACAGCTAAAACAATTAAAAAAGGCCAAATTTCGAGCAATAATAGGTGTTCAAATTTATATATTCAAATTACAATAATACAAACGAATTGGTTTACGTTTCGGCCATACTTGGCCTTCTTCAGAACCGCAATTTCATAAATAACGTCAAATTAACAAATGAAGGACTCGGATACGATCCGGCGCTACGATTTATAGTCAATATAGTTTGTATTATTGTAATTTGATTATATAAATTTCAACACCTATTATTGCTCGAAATTTGGCCTTTTTTAATTGTTTTAGCTGTTTAATTCAGAATCGTTTGTAGTTATTAGTAGTGATTTTATTTTCGTTTTTGTTGTATCATTTAAAAGTTACGATTGTTTAAACAATTCGCTAAGAGTATGCTTTGTTAATTATCAAGATTTTATATAACAAAAAACGAAAACAAAATCACTACAAATAACTGCAAACGATTCTGAATTATATGGAAAAAACGAAATTAAAAAATCTTGATTATTAACAAAGTTTACTCTTGATGAATTGTACAAACGCAGCTATTACTCAAACGGTGCAACTACAAACAAAAGCAAAATCACTCCAAACAACTACAAACGATTTTGAATCACATGGAAGAAAACGAATTTAGGAAATCTTAATAATTAACAAAATAAACTTTTGTCGAATTGTTTAAACAATCACATTTTCTAAACGATACAACTCCAAACGGAAGCAAAATCACTACAAAGAACTACAAACGATTTTGAATCATATGGAAAAAATAAAACAAAATTAAGAAATATTGCGATAATTAACTGAACGGGGGGGTGTCAGTCCCCCGGAGGCAAGATGTGCGAAATTAGCGATATTGCTCGAAGGATCAGAGGGGGGTAATTGAGTCCCCTCACGACTAGTTATAACGCGAAAATGCGTATGCAGCAATTGCAAAAGCGAAAAGCGACTCACCGTGTCGGTCGGCCGCCGTTTCCTGGGATCCACCGGGCTTCGTCCTGTCCGTGGGCCACGTGGCCGCTTAGATAACCTCGTCTAGTTCGGCATGCAGCAGGCAAGCACGTGCAAGCGGGTAAAAAGCAAGGCCAAAGCAAGCAGTCAAGTAAAGCAGGTAGGTAAAGCAAGGCAGCAGGAAAGGTTCGCACTCCTGGAGTAGCGAATGGCCTTCTGGAGGTTCGAGTGGGCCGACGTGCACCTCGAGACCTCGCAGCGATGATGAGTGCCGTAAGACGGCTTGACTGTGTGCTCCGTAAGACGGATGGACGATGAGTGTGTATGTGTGCCGTAAGACGGCTGGCCAAAGTATTGGTAAATGTTTACAATTAGGGCCTGACCTCCGATGACCTTGACCTTGACATATGTTGTCAAGGTCACCCTCCTGAGTGACCTTCAGAAGGTTTTAGTCGGGGGTCACTTCTTATTAAAAAGTTATTAACAAATAAAGTTTGAAAAATATAGCAGCTATTTTGAGTATTGGAAGGCATAAATGACTAATATATATGTCGAAATAGTTCACGCATACACTTTTCACGCGAGACGAGTTGTCACATAGGTTCGTGGGTTCGTGGGTTCGTGGCGCGCTTTACAAGCTCGTTTAAGTAAAGGTGGTATTAAAGACGATAAGTTAGTCGATCATCTGTGTGAATATTTGTGACGATATACAATAAACGAGCTTGTAAAGCGCGCCACAAACCCATGTGACAACTCGTCTCGCGTGGAAAGTGTATGCGTGAACTATTTCGACATATATATTAGTCATTTATGCCTTTCAATACTCACATATTACCAATATACAATTTATCAACAATTTACTGCTTTAAATGTTGTGTTTTGGTAAAGCAGCGATTTTCTCGCAAAATAAAGTATTCTCTGCTTTAACAAAAAGACTTCAATTTATCAACAATTTACTGCTTTAAATGTTGTGTTTTGGTAAAGCAGCGACTTTCTCGCGAAATAAAGTATTCTCTGCTTTAAAAAAAAAAAAACGTAATATTAGTCATTTATGCCTTCCAATACTCAAAATAGCTGCTATATTTTCCAAACTTTTTTTGTTAATAACTTTTTAACAAACACTGACCCCCGACTAAAACCTTCTGAAGGTCACTCAGGAGGGTGACCTTGACAACATATGTCAAGGTCAAGGTCATCGGAGGTCAGGCCCTAATTGTAAACATTTACCAAAGTATTTGCTCCTTTTTTGGGGGGAGCGGTTGCCGTCGACGGATGGGCGATGGCAGCACCGATAGGTGAGTCGCATGCTGTTGCTGCTCGCGATCCGCCGACGTTTCACGCAAAATTACAAAAAGAAAGAAACGGGGGTAACTAATCTACTTAATAACTATACATAGATATATACAAATTATATACATGGTGGTGTGCCAAACAATTAACAAAGTTCACTTTTGGCGAATAGTTCAAACACAACTATTACTCAAACGGTGTCACGTCTCACGACACACCACCAGTAGGTTTTTGCCGCATACAAATTTTCTTTTTCTTTGCCCTTGTTGCACAGCACCTGAAAACAATATTAGATTATAATATATCACCCTTTAGCCAAACTGTCACAACACACGCGTAACACGAAACAGCTGACACATGGCCGAGCCTATAGAAGATGGCCGCCTTAAGTCACCTCTCCAAGCTTAAGCCCTATTTTCATGATTCCACTATAAATTTCTGGACAACTACTTGTTAAATTCCCTTCAGTATCTTTTAGCACCTTTAAAGTTAATTATTCATTGCTACTTATTGCCAATACAGCCTTTATAGGATTCTTTATACAACATAAATTCAGTTTGACTCATGGATCTAACGGAAATAAAAGTATATACTATAGAAATGCGCTAATAAAATTAAAATAAGGCATAAATTAAATAATCAAAGCCAAACTAATTACAAGAATATAACCTTTTGTGCCTAAAGAACATTATCACGTCAGGATAATAATTGTTTTATTAAAGTTTCAAACATGATTGTTATAAACAATTAAACTATGTTATTAACAGACCTAACTAATATGACTATCGGATTTGGCTCTTCGTCTTCCCACGCCGACGAGGTGTTTGGTCGTTTTCGTTTGAGCTTTGGCTCTTCGTCTTCCCACATCGTTTCATTCTCAATCTTTGACACATCATGTTTTCGGCAATCTGTCTTAGAGGCTCGATGATGGGCTTAAAGTGTCTTTCCAACGCGATTTTTTCCTCCATTTTACCGGTTTTCAAGGCGTGATGCTTTTTGCGAATTGAATCGCTCGTTTTCGCAATTTGATTTGCTATCCTTTCGCGCTCTCTAATCTCCACGCTGCTGTCCATGTTGTTCAATCGACGCGTGTCGACAACAACTAACCAGGTTACGGTATCGCAAAGTCGTTAAATCCTTTTCTGTATCGACCATTCGAAATCGCGCTGTCCTTGTCTATCACTACGAATCCGTACTTTTGTCGTCAACATGTATGACAATTTACTGAAATCATCGTAAGACATATCTGTGTTTACGTGATCGTTGTATACGTGTTTCAGATTGGTACCATCCTGTTTAAACATAATCAATAAATTCGCGTTGTCGCGTATAAGATGCTTCGGTATCTTTGCATACGTCTGACAAAGATAGAAAGAGTCAACGTCCGCGTGCCGGCCCATTGCAAAGTATTCTCTTATCGTATCCTGCTTGTCGCATGCCACGTCATCAAAGATAAAAATAGAATTCGGGAGCGCCTTGCTCGGTGGAATGACGTCACTGTTATTCGAGAACGTAAGGTAGCCAATCTCTTCTATCGGTGTTAGTATATTCTCCAAATATCGATATTTCGGTTGTTGCAACGATTTCGAGTACACGTACACGTTCTCGAAACGTACACCGTGCGGACTTTCCAGCAAGCTTATCAAGACGTTTGTCTTGCCGCAATTTGACGGACCGCAGATGATACCGCGTATAGAAATCGGTAGCATGTCTCCATGTTTGCGTACCTCCTTCGTTAACTGTATCCTATCGTCAATGTTTGTCACTTTGATCGTTCGCGATTGTCGTACGAACCGCATTTTACCTCCCCTCCACAACGAATAAAAAACAGTATCGAGAAAGCTGGCCTATTTATAGAGGCGCGTAGAGCTGAGAAGCTCAGTCTTTAAAATGTTCTTGCTCGTGTCGGATAACAGCGATATTTACGATTTAACCGCCGAGTTAAAGTATATACCAAAGGTCACTCTACTCCGACAGTTTTATAATTACATAGATTATTTGTGGGATAAGCTTCCCGAACATATCAAGGCAGATTCGGAGGTTCAGCAATATCGTCGCTGTGTAATACATTATAATTTGCCGTGTCAGCAAACGCACATCGACTGTCCGCCGCCGTTGATGAAGAACTGCGGCGAATGTCACCGAAGATAGGTCGAGGTCTGTTGAATCGTGCGATAAACGCACTTCCGATCGAATTACATATCCCCGGCTATCAATTTTGCGATCCAGGAACTCGTTTAGAAACACGATTGGCAAGAGGTGATCAGGGTATTAATCCATTGGACGCAGCGTGTCGCGAGCACGACATAGCCTACTTGCGTAGCAACGATCTCGCAGAAAGACACGTGGCTGACAATATACTCGCCGCGAAAGCACGAAAACGTGTCACCGCCAAAGATTCGACTCTCGGAGAGAAAGCAGCAGCTACAGCCGTCTGGACGGCCATGAAGACTAAAACGAAACTCGGTATGGGTTTGAAAACGAAGAAAAAGAAGAAGAAAAAGCGAATACTTCCGGTAGCGAAACACGGCGGTATCCTGCCGATCCTTCCGTTGTTGGGGGTTCTCGGTTCGTTGGTCGGCGGAGCGGCGGGGGTCGCAAAGGCCGTGAACGATAACAAAGCCGCGCGGCGTCAGCTGGAAGAGATGCAACGTCACAATCGCGCCATGGGAGGTCACGGACTTTATCTCGTTCCGTACAAATGCGGACGGGGAGTCTCGAGAAAAAAAAAACGTCGAGGAAACGCTAAAAATCCCCACGGGTGTAACTACCAACATACAATTGCAACAACTTGCAAAACGTATGTGCATTCCATATTTTAGAGGTATTTTCATGCGCGACGCGTTACCGATCGGCGGTATACGTCGAAACGAGAGTGGCATCGTGAACTTGGATAATACTGAGAGACCGGGTACTCACTGGGTGGCGTACGCGAAGAGGGGAGGTCGTGCCATATATTTCGACAGTTAGTCGGGCTAATAACAATACGATGAAGAGCGAGATCAAGTGCGCTTATCGGATAAATTTCACAAAACCGAACAACATTGGATCGCTGCTAGGATTTTCAACGAATCGCGTGCTGGAGTCGCGACAATGGCACGAATCGGATGTTCCGATAAATATCATTAACATAAACATCATTCGCATAGAGTGCAACGTGACCGCGGGTGCGTACAGCAACGACAAGTACGTGCACACGATACACGAGTTTTAACCGAGTGTGCCTCCAGGACATAAGATATCGGAAACGCCAGCACAGATCATTTACCTTCCGATCATCGTACGGAGCATTTCGGACTTGACGCTTCGCGTCGTGGATCAGGACGGTCGATTGATTGATTTTCGCGGAGAGGAGATCACCGTTAGACTGCATGTACGAAGACGACAGCGGTAACGTGAAATGCTCGTACTGAACGAAGCTGAGCAGGTGCAACAGATGAGAAACAAAATTAGAGAGACAATTCGATCACCAAAGAAGAAACTCACTGCGTCGAACATTGAATTTTTGAAATCATTGGGTTTCGTCGTACGAAATGGCTAATATCTTAAACATTGGAGGTGAACCGATCTTTGACGATAGCGTCGTCAATATTGAGACACACACGTACAATCCGTACGCCAACACAACGTTTGGACATAACGATGAGATAAGAATATCCATACAACAGCAGGATTTATACACGTTGCCGTGCGAGAGCATTCTCTACGTTGAAGGAAGATTGACGATAAAGAGAAGAAATGACGAGTCTCAGGCAACGCTTGTAAATAATTGCGTAGCGTTCATGTTTGATGAAATTCGATACGAGCTCAATGGCGTGGAAATTGATCGCAACAGAAACGTTGGAATAACCAGTACCATCAAGAACTACGTATCGCTATCGTATAACGATTCTCAACTCGTGCGGAATGCTGGATGGGACGTTACATCGAGCATACCGGAAGGATACTTCAACTTTTGCGTACCGCTCAAGATGTTGCTCGGCTTTTGCGAGGATTACAAACGCGTGGTTGTTAACGCTCGTCACGAATTAATTTTGACACGAGCGCGTAGCGATAAAAATTGCATTGTAGGAAATCCGGCAACGGAGCCGGTAATTGAACCCTCCAGGGGCCATTTGGGACTCGTCCGGACTCTTTGGGGCCGGCGGGGACCAAGTGGTACGGGTTTTGCGAACCCGGAGTGCCCGAGCACAGCAGTACCGTAACCCACGGCGGTCCTCGTGGCCGTCGTGGACCGGGGAGTCCTTGTCAGAACTCGCGAGGTAGGCGGCCTCTATAATAAGTCCGCCCGACCTGGACGGGGCCGTGAGGGAAGAGCCTTTGCTCTCCCGACCGTCCTATGGGAAGGAAAACCCAGACAGAAAACCGGGGGTTCGGCCGCCCTGCTTAGGAGTCTGCTTTAGCCTCGCGCTGGCAGACTCCAACGGCCGGTAGGGGAAGGCGACCCCGAGTTCAAACGCCCGGTCGGCTGGGACCGTTAGGGAGGGAGGAGTTTCTCTCCCTCGTGGTGGAACGCCTTGGCGTGGCGAGGGGGCTCCCCGTTCGGATCCGACGCGCCATGACCGGAGACTTCTGTTTCACAGAAGTCACCGCGGTGGCCTGTTGGTGAGGTGCGGGGTCCAAGAGTCCACCCTTCCTGCCGCCGGTCTAAGGGCTGGAGGGGCGGGAAGAATGGGAGCCCGGCGACTCCCTCAGGGACTGGCTTTCGGGTCGGTCCCAATCGCCGGTAGGGGAAGGCGACCCCGACTTCAAACGCCCGGTCGGCCGGGACCGTTAGGGGGGAGTTTCTACTCCTCCCGCCGGCCTAGAGGAAGGTCACCTCGATAAAAAACCAGGGAATGGGGGGCTCCTCCTCGGCCATTGCACGCCGGTGCTCCGGCAGGATCGAGGAGGAGTTATTGGTTTTTTCCCCTTGGGGAGAGAGATAGTGGCGGGGGATCCCTTGCCCCCCCCCCCCGGGCTGGTTGCGGCTGCCGGATCTCTCGGGTAATGGCCCGGTCCGGTATCCGCTCGGCCTGGGGGGTGGCGGGGTTCTTCCCGTCCTACGTCGCCCCACTCCCGGGGTCGGGCCACTCACCCATTGCACGCCGGTGCTCCGGCAGGGGAGTGGCTCGGGGTTTCCCTTTGCGGGTGGGGGTAGAGTCGGCCGTACTCCTGCGGTTGGGGGGTCAAAAGGCCTGCACTCCGTCCTTCGACGGAGGCGCCGTGGCCGGGGGTAACCTCGGTCGTGCGCGCCGCGGGTCTAGATCGTCCTTCCGTAGGGGTGCGAAGATCCCCTCTCTCTCGAGGGAGGGGATAACCGCCTTTCATCCGCCCAGTACGTGGTGCTGGGTTGGGTGGAGGGTAGGCCTGCACGACGGGATTGCACACCAGGGATGTGATCCCACGGTTCCTCGAGTGCAGAGGGTCTCTCCGGGCCGCTCGGACGTATTCCGAGGTCGGGGCCGGGGAGACCTGGGTGGGAGAGACCCGTCGGGCCGCTTGGACTTATTCCGAGGTCGGGGCCGACGGGTCTGGCCGCCGGGTGCAAAAGACCGGCGGCGCGTTGAGTGACTTCCGATGGTCGGGGATCGCATCCCTCCCGAACCCGGCCATCGGGGTCGAAGAAGCCGTCGGTGCGGAGGATACCTCGGCCGGCGACTCGAGAATCGACGCTGGTCGCCACGGCGGGTAAGGCCTCGGGTGGGGTGCGACACCCTTGGCCCCAACCGTCCGTGGGGCTCCCCACGTGGCGGCACCCGCCGCGGAGTCCCGGGGGTCGGAGCCCGGGACCCCCCGAAAACCGGTGGGAGAGCCTCTCCCACTGGTGAGTAGGGGGCATGGACCCAGTGCCCCCGATGATCATTCCGGGGACCAGAGGGAAAGGGTGGCTCCCCAGGTGAGTACACCGGGGCACGGTCGTCGGGAGCGATTCCGGTCGGCCGTGGGGCGCGCCCGGCCACCCTCATAAAGACCGCGGCGGGGAGCGAGATTATTTCGATAATGACATCCAACGCTAAAAATAATTTAAAAAAAGAGGTGACGGAGCAGAATGTCACTAATGTGACGGAAAACAAGTCCTCCAAAAGGAAAACAAAGGGATCGGCGAGGGAGCCCGAGGGTGCGCCGGCGAGAGCCAGTCAGCTCTCGCAGAAAAGCGCTCCAGATAAGGACCCTTCCTCGAGTGATGAAGAAATGAGCAGACCTTTAGCAGCTCGCATCCGTGAGAGGGAGGCGCTAATGGCCGCGTCTAAGGACCTCTTGAGCAGAACGGATGAAGTCTTAACTGGCCAACCTTTGTCCAGAACGGTTGAGGCCCTAACTGGCCAACCTTTGTCCAGAGCTGATGAAGTCTCAACTGGCCAACCTTTTTCCAGAACCAATTCCAGGGATTCCCTGGATGGAGGGGATGCCCCCGCGGGATCCTACGTGGAATCCTTAGTGGAACGCACAGAAGAGGAGGACAACTCCACTGACGTAGAAATGATAGGTTCTTCAGTCATGGAAGGTAGTAGTCGGTCTGTAACCAAGGGCGACTATGAGGTAAAAAAGGCCCTAAGAGACAAATGGGCGAGAGAAAGAGAGGAGAAAAGACTCAAGGATCTCAAGGACCCAGCACTCCCGGCAAATCACTCTAAGAGAAGAAAGATCCGGGAACGGCAGTTGATGGAGGAACTGAGTGAGGCTCCAACAACGGACCTCCCTGAACGTATACTTGATGCTGTCCCGGTGGTGGATAAAGTCTGTTACACCGCCGGGAACCTTCGGGGTACGCACCAGGGCCTCTTAAGGGACGCCGCCGCGCTGATCACAGCAGCTACGACGCACATGGCTGAGAGAATGGTACAAGTCACGGGTTCAGCCATGGGCGCTGAATTGAAAGAGCTCCGTCACCAGATGGCAGCAATGAGAAAGGAGAACGAGGCGCTCAGGGCCCTCGTGAGCAAATCGCTGCAAAGGAGGGAGGAGTCAATGGAGGTGGATGCCGCTGATACCCATCTCCTCGACTCCCCGGCCCGCGCCAAGGAAACCAGGAAAGCGAGTCGGATCAACGTTATCCCCGACTCCTCCGATGAAGAGAGGAGGGAGAGAGCGGAGGCTGATGCCAGACGCAAACGGATTCTCGAGGAGATTAACAACGAGGGAATGCCGGCGGTGATAAGGCCAGCCATTGGAGGGAAAACTACGGTGATAGAGGAAGCCGTTCCCCCGAGGCATACTGCGCAGGGAGAACGGTCGATCGAGGAGAGATTGATGAGCAGAATGGAGCTTATGTTCGAGAGATATGCCAACCAAATGGCAGCAAATCTGAAGATAGCTCAGCCATCCGCGTCACAAAAGGCTGGCAAGGGTAGTCAGTCGAACGCCGTCCAGGAAGTCTTCTCTGACGTTAACCGGGGGAAGACAACTGCGCGCGGCGATAAAAACAAGAAGGATGCAAAGGGGACGAGAAGGGTAAAAGCGCACCAAAACCTTCGTTTGCGGAAGTCACCAAGACAAGGATGCAGGCCGGCGGTGGCGTTAAGGGAGTCAAGGCTCCCGTCACCAAGCAGGCAGACAAAGCCAAGAAAACTTCACCAAAGGTCATCACACCTAGTGGATGGACGACGGTGGGGAAAAACGGCAAGGCGGTGAAATAAAAGGCAACAGGCAAGGCTGTAAAGCCCGGCGAAACCTCAGTTAGTGGGGTCAAGTCGGCTGCAGCCAAATCAAGTACGCCAGCCGGTCAAGCGAGGAGGAAAGCGGAAACGGATGGTACCTCCAAGAGGGGTAAAAAGAGACTGCCGCGAAATGCCGCAGTCACGATCACTTCCTTGGAGGGGAACTACCATGAACTCTTGAACGAAGCCCGAGAAAAGATAAACCCAGGAGAATTAAGGTTTACGTCGGGCTTCAAGCCTAAGCGTGCCCAGTCCGGGGCTTTGATTATCGAAGTCCCCGGCAAGGATAATTCTGCTAAGGCGGATCTATTGGCGAACCACCTGGCAAGAGTGTTTGAGGGACGCCCCGGGGTGAAGATATCAAGACCCACCAAGACCGGGGAGATCAGAATCCTCGACTTAACGGATTCAGCGACAGCGGAGGAATTGGCGGCAGTCATTGCGGGTGTGGGTGAATGCTTGCCGGCACAAATACAAGTCGGCCCACTCGCCAAGGGGCCGAATGGCCTATTTACGGCCTGGGCGAGGATCCCACTAACAGCTATGAACGCCATTCAAAAGGCTGGAAATAAGCTGATGGTGGGCTGGTTCCTCGCAAGAGTGCAGCCGCTCGAGGCGCGCCCCCTACAATGTTTCAGATGTTTAGAGGGGGGACACGTAAGAGCGGCATGCACCAGCGATATGGATCGCAGCACCTGGTGCTATCAGTGCGGGGATAGCAGTCACCGGGCCCGGGAATGCAGAGCCCCTCCCAAATGCCCCGTTTGCACGGACTTGGGAAGGCCAGCAGGGCATAGGGCAGGCGGTAAAGCCTGCCACTCGGCGAGGCAAAAGTATAAACCTCGCAAGACGACGGGAGCTACAAAATTTGGCCCATCGTCCTCCTTTCCGGCCGGTACGAGCACGGGGACGGGGAACGGAACGAAGCAAGGATACTCCGGCGTAATACCGAGGATCACTTCAATAGAGAGGGTAAACCTCCTTCTTGAGAAGAGGAAGGCCGGTAAAAGAGCGGCCTCAGAAATCGAGGGCCATGGCGACGTCGAGATGAAAGACAGACCCAAGGCTCAACGAAAGAAGCGAAATAGGGAACAGGGAGCGGAAAAGCAAACGGGTCAGCAGCAGCAGCAACAACAACAGTCGCAGCAACAGCTGCTGCAGCAACTACCGCCCCCGCAGCACGCTCCTGCGCAGGACCCTGAGATAGTGCAGGGATGCGGAGAGGTGGTCATGGAACAGACGGCACCGCTGCAGTTGACCCCACTGCTGGTGCCAGTTCCAAACTTGGAACCCGTAGATCAAGGGCAAGCTGTGTCAGAATCGCGGATAGCGACGGGAACTCCAGCAGGAGAAAGGGAAGAGAAGGAGGGGGGAGCCTTTGGTGAAGAGTATTACTAATGGCCCCCCAGCGTATCTTACAGGCAAACTTTGATCACGCCCCCGCTTCGCAGGACGTGTTTCTTCACACGATGGCGAAGCGGGGGTGTAGCCTGGGAGTGGCCGCTGAGCCGTATCGGGTGCCGCCGAATCACGCGTTGTGGGCTGGTAGCCGGTGCGGTTTGGTGGCCGTAACTTGGAGGCAAACGCGGGACCCCGTCCCCTGCTCCAAATTTGGGGCGGGGGACGGTTTTGTGGTTGTGAAGTGGGGCCGCGTCTACGTGGCGGAAGTCTATGTTTCTCCCAACGTGGACACGCCCTCATTTGAAAGAGTGCTGGAAGATCTGAGGATCTGCTTAATGAGAATCCCGCCCGCGCACAGACAGGTGCTGGTGGCCGGGGATTTCAATGCCAAGTCGGTGTTGTGGGGCTCCCCGGCTACCAGTGCGAGAGGTAGGATTCTCGAAGAATGGATGGCGGGTCTGGGACTTATAATCTTAAATTCCGGGAGCGCGCAAACCTGCGTGAGGTGGCGGGGGGGGGGGGGGGTCCATCGTTCATCTGACGTGGGCCAGTCCCTCCCTCGCCCGCCAGGTAAGGGATTGGAGGGTGGCCGAGGAAATCGAGTCGTTGTCCGACTATCTATTCATAGAGATGAGTCTCTCGGCCACCCCACCGGAAGTCCACGCCCGCCGTAGGGAAGCGGAGTTCCGCTTCCCGAGGTGGAGTATTAAGAAATTGGACGAGGATTTCTTAAGAGCCTCAATTAGCACTTCTCTCTGGGTGGACGATCTTCACACCATTGAGGACATGGACGAAGCGGCCGAGAGGATCGGGGAAATAATGAGGGCGGCCACCATGCCCCGATCCCGGCCGCAGCCACGGAAGGCCGCTTATTGGTGGACGGAGGTGATCGCCGGGTTAAGGCGCTCCTCCGTCCAGGCCAGGAAACGTTGGCTTCGTGCCAGAAGAAGAGGCGACCAGCGTCGATTGGATGAGACGGGAGTAGAATACCGCTCCGCCAAGCGACTCTACTCCCAGGCCATAAGAGTGGCCAAGGACGAGGCCTGGCAAGAGCTCCTGAAGGCCCTGGACGAAGATCCGTGGGGGCGCCCGTACAAAATGGTCCTCAATAAGCTGAGGACCTGGGCGCCCCCGATTACGGAGTCCGTGGACCCCGAGTTTCTCGAGGAAGTGGTAAGCACCCTCTTCCCCGATGACCCCGGGGAGAGGATGCACGGAGGTCCCGCTCCACCTAACGTGGAGTGGGACGAGGAACTCGGTGTGTCCGCGGACGAGATGGCAAAGGCCGCCAAGCGTTTGAAGGCGAATAAGGCACCAGGGCCGGACGGAGTACCGGGCAGGGTATGGTCCTTGGTCACTGGGGAACTGGCCGAACGTCTACGCGAGACGTACACCAAATGTCTCAAATACGGCCGGTTCCCCAAGGCATGGAAGCGAGCGAAACTGGTCCTGCTCCCCAAACCGGGGAAGCCCGCGGACCAGCCGTCATCATACAGGCCAATTTGCTTACTGGACGAGGTCGGTAAATTGTTCGAAAGGATCATAGCCGACCGATTCGTCTGGCACCTGTCTCGGAGGGGTCCAGATTTATCCGAGTGTCAATACGGCTTCCGAGAGGGGAGATCTACGATCGACGCGTTATGGCGCATCAAGACCCTCTCGGAGGCCGCTGCGGAGGCCGGCAGGGTGTTGCTGGAAGTAAGCTTCGATATTGCGAATGCTTTCAACACCCTGCCGTGGCCGACAATAAGGGAGGCGTTGCTTCGTCATGACGTGCCCCCTTATCTTGTGGCCGTGTTGTACGATTACCTCCGAGACAGGGAATTGGCCTACACGGACCAAGACGGAGTGGTCCGTGTCCGGCTGGTCGTGCGGGGGGTTCCGCAAGGGTCGGTCTTGGGGCCGCTCCTGTGGAATCTTGGTTTTGACTACGTTCTCCGGGTCGCCCTCCTCCCGGGGTGTTGGTTGAACGGTTTCGCGGACGACACCTTCCTGGGAGTCGAGGGCGATATGTGGGAGGAGGCCATGGAGAAGGCAAATGTCGCAGTGGCGGCGGTCGTGGCCACAACGAGAAGGGTGGGCGTAAGGGTGGCTCCCCAGAAGACGCAGGTGGTCTTCTTTCGTGGGAAGTTTAAGGGGACGCCACCCGCAAACGCCCACATAGTGGTGGAGGGAACCCGTGTCCCAGTGGAGGCCAACATGAAGTTGCTTGGCCTCTGGTTGGACGGGACCTGGAGCTTTGGCGAGCACTTCGCTCGCCTTACTCCAAAAGCAAAGGGAGTAGCGAATGGTCTGGCAAGACTAATGCCAAACCTAGGAGGGGCGAGCGGGCATGCTCGCCGGCTCTACGCCGCGACGGTGCACGCCGTGACGCTCTACGGCGCCCCGATCTGGGCGTCGGCGGTGGAGAGATCTCGCCATCTAAGGGCGAGACTCCGCCAAATCCAGAGGCCAATCGCCCAGAGAGTGTCACGTGCGTATTGCACCGTCTCACATGCGGAAGCGACGCTCTTGGCGGGCCTCCCCCGCTGGAACTTGCAGCCCAACAACTCGCCGAGGTCTACCGGCGTACTAAGGCGCTGCAGGCCGGGGGAGGATCGATCCTGCCGAGAGCGCGCAGAGCCATAAGGCTCCAGGAGAGGACGGTTCTAGTCAGGCGATGGAGCGACTGGCTAGATAAAGCCGAATTTGGGAGAAGGACCGTCGATGCCGTCCAACCCTGCTTGGCCGAATGGCTGAGCAGCAGGAGACACGGGTTATCTTTTCACGCGGTGCAGGTGCTTACCGGGCATGGATGCTTCGGTAAGTTCCTGCACCGGATAGGGAAGGAGGCCACGAAAAAGTGCCACCACTGCGACGAGGCGGAGGACACGGCCGAGCACACGCTGGCGGTGTGTCCAGCGTGGGCGGCTCAGCGCCGTGTCCTACAGGGGGAGGTCGGGAATGACCTCTCCCTCCCGGCTGTAGTGGCGGCTGCAGTCGGGAATCAAACGAAATGGCGGCCATTCCTCGGCTACTGCGGCCAGGTAATGTCCCGCAAGGAAGAGGATGAAAGAATCCGTCAGATAGATCCTTCTCCCCTTCCGGCGGATTCCTCATAACAATCGATATTTTGGTACACCAGTACCCGGAACAACGGTGCCAAGTCAACAGCAAGGCACGGGCAGAACTGCAACTTCGGACAACTCCCCTCCGACAAGGGGAACCCCGGAGGATAAGAGGCCTGGCGTCCGGCGGGGTAACGGGCGTCAGGCTCAACTTCCAAAACAACGGGAGGAGTGGCGAGGTGGTGTCCACACCTCGCCACACAGATAGTAGATGGCTCAAATGAGTCGATGAGTTAATCATCAGAGGAAGGAAGCCCAATCCAGGGCTCGGCGCGGGAGACGCCCCGGAAGTATGATAGCCAGTTCCTCTCCCCGGAGGGCGAGGGAGTCTTCCCCCTCCTACACCAGAGGGGGATACCGGGCCATACACCGGGCCTTAGGGCCCGGAAACTCGGTATTTAAAGATTTCCCAGCGTAAAAAAAAAAAAAAAAGGGAGGAGTTTACACTCCTCCCGCCGGCCTAGAGGAAGGAAAACTTCGATAAAAAACCACGGGGTGAACTCGGATCCCTCGACCATTGCACGCCGGTGCTCCGGCGGGGCGGGAGGGGGCCCCTTTGGGGATCTGGGGTCCGGGGAAGGTTGGTCCTCACCCCCGAGGCGGGCAGGGATGCCGTCTCGCCGAGGGGATGGGAAGACTCCGTCTCTTCGGAGGCGGGGTAACCCTCTTTCGGGCTGTCCCGGTACGTGGTGCCGGGACAACTGGAGGAGGCCCGTGCTGGAGGCTTGCACACCAGGGACGTGGTCCCACGGTGTCTCCAGCACGGAGGGTCGTCCCGGGCCGCTCGGACGTATTCTGAGGTCGGGGCCGGGACGACCTGGGTGGGAAAGACCCGTCGGGCCGCTCGGACATATTCCGAGGTCGAGGCCGGCGGGTCTTGCCGCCGGGTGCAAGAGACCGGCGGTACGTACGGAACTCCAGTGGTCGGGGATCGCATCCCTCCCGAACCCGGCCACTGGAGTAAAAGGTTAGCCCAGGTGCGGAGGATACCTCGGCCTGGGTTAAGAATCGTACGCTGGTCGCCACGGCAGACGGGATCTTGGGTGGGGTGCGACACCCTCGGTACCCGTCTGTCCGTGGGGCCCCCCGCGTGGCGGCAACCGCTGCGGAGTCCCGGGAGTCGGAGCCCGGGACCCTCCGAGGGCCGGTGGGAGAGTATTCTCCCACGGGCTAGTAAGGCGGCAAGGACCCAGTGCTCCCGATGTCATATTCCGGGGGCCAGAGGGAATGGGTGGCTCCCCAGGCGAGTACGCTGGGGCACGGTCTGCCAGGAGCAATTCCGGTGGGCCGTGGGGCGCTATCGGCCACCCGCATAAAGGCCGCGGGGAGCGAGATACAAAACAAAATGACAGATAAACGAAACCCTACCACTATAAATAAAGAAGAGAAGAAGAGCTCCGACAGGAGCAAGTCCGGAACACGCACTCTCAAGCCTGGGAGTACTTCCGAGCCGGCGAGTGCGAAGACGAAGTGAGGCGGTTCGCGGATCCCTACGCGTACGTTTGCCGACTCCTCCTCTTTGCAGAAAGGGATAAGCGAGACAAGAGCCTCTCGTACAAGGAACCGCGAAAATGGTTCTAAAGGGGCGAGCAAACGCGACACATTGAAGTCGCCATGCAGATCCAGATCAAGGAGCAGGTTGAGGGACACGAGCCCCTCAACGGACGCGAACACTGATGCGGAGACACGTCCCGCCCCGATCGTCATTGAAGACTTGGAAGAAGAGAAGTGTAGCCGAGTCGATGACGAGAGTGGAAGGGAAGACGACGCCGCCCTCAACGATGAAGACGATGGCGACGAGGGTGATGAGGAGCTGAAAGAGGTTGCGAAGTGCGACCACTGTAACCAGCCGTTGAGAGGGCAGGGTCGCCCAATCACGACTGGCGTAGGCCTTGAACGGAAGGTCGCCGTTAGCATAAGGGAACTGGCTAACGCCAAGAAAGAACTGAGGGAAATTGAGAACCCAACGATTCCTCCGAATTTGCCGAGGAACCGGAGGGCTTTCGAAATTGAGGAGGCGGAGAGGCCAAAGCACTCCCCGACACTCGAGATCCCGGGCCTTATCATAAAATGCGTACGCGGCATAGATAAGGTGGCCGAGAGATCGAGCAAAATGAGTGGTCCGATGAGGAAGACCCTCAACGAAGCCGCGGCAACGATCTCTGCCGCGACCAGCCAACTTATTCAGAGGATGCAAGATCCGGGGACTGGCGCGAGCAGAGACGCCGAACTAGAAGAGCTCAGGCACAAGATCTCAATGCAGGAGGCTGAGATCAATAATCTGAGGAGCATGCGCGAGGTTAACGCAAACCTCCAGGCGGAGATCCTTAGTGTCAAAGCCAAAATGGAGGAGATGCAGCAAAGGCAAGCCTCACTGCAAACGCAGATCGACGGCTCGCCCTACAAGGAGAAGAGGCCTGACAGGGGAGTCAACCGCCGGTGTCCCATCATCGACTCTACAGACTCCGACGAACCTGCCGTGCGCGCAAACAAAGCACAGCCTGACGCGACGGACGCCGATGTTGGAATGGAGCCCGTACAAGAGGAAGCTAAATCGGAAAGTACCAGGGATGCGGTTCTATATGAGATTAGGAGGAGTGGTATGCCGGCGGCAATTAGGCCGCCGATCCTTGGACAGTCCACGATAATAGACGGCGCGTGGCCGCCGGCCGACCTAACTAATGTTAGACTACCTGCTGGCGACACACAAATCGGCGGCAGTCAAAGCGAGGAAACACGGCTTTTGTCGCAGCAAATGCAAGAACTACGCGAAATGGTCATGGAGATGAGAAGTCAGACCCCTGCGAGGAAAGGAGGGCCGCCCATGAGCAAGAACCAAGAAAAGCCTGCCAAAGGCAAAGGAGGGAAGGGCGTCGCTGACAAAGCCCCGGCGACTGCGACCGCGGCCGCCAAAGCGACGTCCGGTAACACAAACCCTAAGAAGGAGGGCAGCACGAAATCTCCTACGGCACCAGTCGTCGGAAGCAAAACGGACGAACTGTGGACGACTGTCGTCAAAAGGGGAGGGAAAGGGGGTGCCAAACAGGCCCCTTCCAAGTCGGGCTCGAGCGGTACTGGGGCCCCTAGGCCGGTTCCCACGTCCCGCGCCGGGGTGGGGACAGGTACTTCGACCGGGGGTCCGATTTCCAGGCCCGGGTCCAATGGCAAGGGCAAGGGTAACGGCGCGGCTGCTACGAACGCGCAACAGCAACCCACCAAGAAAGGAAAGAGGAGGGTTCCCCGTACCTCGGCCGTCACCTTGGCGTGTCCCGACGGGGAATATGCCGAATGTATGCGTCTGGTGCGCACGAACATAAAATTGTCGGAGCTTGGTATCGTACAGGCTCCGAACATAAGGAGAACGGCCACCGGCGCGTTGAATTTGGAGCTGGCGGGTCCTGGAAAGGCCGAAAAGGCTGACGCGCTGGCCTTCCGGATGAGGACCACACTGGCCGGAAAGGAAGGCACTAGGGTCTCGAGACCCGAAATGCAAGGGGAGATCCGTCTGACGGGCTTGGAGGAGTCAGTCACCGCAGACGAAATCAGGGCGGTATTGGCGAAGAAAGGAGGGGTCACATCCTCCTCCATACAGCCAGGCTCCCTAAGAAGAACGCCCAACGGGATGAGCACCGTTGTGGTGAGGTGCCCCCTGGTGGCGGTGAACAGGCTGGCCAAGGAGGCCAAGATAGACATCTGCTGATCCAGAGCCGGCATCAGAGGTGCTGGACAAGAGGCCTTTACAGTGTTTCCGGTGCCTCCAGACCGACCACACCCGCGCTAAGTGCCAAAGCGCGGTGGATAAAACCGGCGCGTGTTACCGCTGCGGCGAATACGGTCACGTAGCCCGCGGGTGCACGGCGCCGATCCGTTGCGTTATTTGCGCCGAAGCTGGACACCAGTGCCAGCACAAGGTGGGCAGCAAAGCCTGCCCAAGTGCTGGCACTGGCAAGGGGAAAAAAATGCCCCGAAGAAAGGTAAGAAAAGTGGCGGGGGTGCTAACCCCCCACTCCCGCCCACTAAGGGCGGGGGAAAACCTTCTTCAAAGGAGGGAAAGGTGGGGCCTCACGCGAAGAAGCCAACAGCGGTGCCGGCAAGCAATCGTCTGCGACGCTCACCATCCCTCGGACAGAGACGGTTAAGAAGGCTCCTCCCAAAATGCTGGAGGAGGTTACTTTAGTTGACCACGCGGTGAGGCTGGTGAAGCCAGCCTTGCAGAACACCGACGTAGCAGACATAAATATGGAATGGCCAGAAGGGGAGGACACCACGAGGTGGGTGGTGAATCCTCCCCTGGCCACAGAGGCACCGTCAGTGAAGGGTGCTACGGAAGACGCGCCCCTCCCCCCCCCAATGGAGGGGGTGACTAAGGACATGGAGGCTGAGGGGGAGGACCTCTAGAATTTAGTTCTCAGTAATGTCTCTCCTCAGACTATTACAGGCAAACCTCAACCACGCCCGCGCCGCCCAGGATCTCTTCCTGCAGTCGATGGCTGAGCGCGGGTGTGGTCTGGGGGTGGTGGCGGAGCTGTGGCGCGTTCCAACAGGCCACCCGTGCTGGGCCGCGGATACTACCGGCTCCGCCGCCGTGTACTGGAGGGACCTGCCGAACTCCCCCCCCTGCACGCCATGTGATAGGGGTAGGGGATTCGTGGCAGTCAGATGGGGGTTCATCTCCGTCGTGAGTGTCTACGCCCCTCCGAGCTGGAGCCGGACGGATTTTGAGGGGGTGCTGCACGATTTAGAAATGTGCGTGCGCGGGCACCTCCTCATGTCGTCCAGCAGGGTCATAGTAGCGGGGGATTTAAACTCCAAGAGTCCACTTTGGGGCTCCCCTGCTGCTGACCTAAGAGGACGAATCTTGGAGGGGTGGGCGTCGGGCCTAGGCCTGGTCCTGGTAAACAGGGGCCGGGCCAGCACGTGCGTACGCTGGAATGGATCGTCGATTTGACATGGGCGAGTCCCTCAGCCGCGGGAAGGATTAGGCACTGGGAGGTGGCAACAGGGACGGAAACCCTGTCCGACCACCGTCATATAACGATGGTGGTCGACGCCGCCTCCCAGGAGGTTTTGGCCCGACGCCGACAGTCGGAGAACGTGCGACGGAGATGGGCCCTGCGGAAGCTAAGCCCTGACCATCTACGTGCGGCGATACTGCGCCTTACGTGGATGGACGAGGAGGGGCCGCGCGACGACGGGGGGGAGTATGATGTGGACGACAAGGCGGATCGGCTGCAGGACATGATGTCCCGTGCCTGCGATGCCGCAATGCCTCGCGTCCGGAGGCTTCCCCCCAAACGCGCTACATACTGGACATGGTGGACGGATGACATCGCCGCATTAAGGCGAGAATCCGTCCACCGCATGCGGGAGTTTCTCCGCGCTAGGGAGGGTCGCGGAGATCGCAGCGAAAAGGAGACCGGAGAGGCCTGGCGTGCTGCCCGCCAGGCTCTCTCCGGCGCAATCAGAGCGGCCAAGAAGCGCTCCTGGGGAGAGCTCCTCAGCTCCTTGGATGAGGATCCGTGGGGGCGTCCCTATAGACTGGTCCTCGATCGTCTGAGGCCGTGGACGCCCCCGTTAACGGAGACCCTGGACCCCCGGTTCGCGGGGAGGGTGGTGAACACCCTGTTCCCTGCGGGGGACGGCGGGGCCGTCCTGTTTTCCGAAGTCCCGGTTTCCAATTGGAACGAGGAACTGGGGGTGACGGGGGAGGAGCTGATGCGGGCCATGAAACGGGTCAGGAGGGGCAAGGCTCCTGGCCCGGATGGAATCCCTGGGAGGGTCTGGACCCTGGCCACTGGGGGACTGACCGACAGGCTATTGAGGATGTACACTCAGTGCCTGAAAGTCGGTCGGTTCCCCAAAAGGTGGAAGCAGGCTAGCCTCGTGCTCCTGCCCAAGGTGGGGAAACCCGCGGACTCCCCATCCGCGTATCGTCCGATTTTCCTGCTGGACGAGGTCGGCAAGATAGGGTGATTGCCGAACGCCTCGTCCAGCACCTATCCCGGAGAGAGAGGGGAGGCCTCTCCGAAGACCAATTCGGTTTCCGCGCGGGGCGGTCAACGGTTGACGCGATAATACGCGTCATGGCCCGCGTGGATGAGATCACGAGCCGGGGCGGGGTGGCTCTGGGCATCGGATTTGATGTCCAGAATGCTTTCAACTCCCTGCCCTGGCCGGTGATCGGAGAGGCCCTGTTACGGCTGGATGTGCCGCCCTACTTGATTAGGGCGGTGGAAGATTATTTCCGGGATAGGGGGCTACTATACGTGGACAAAGAGGGAGTCCTGAGGATCAGGATCGTGGGCTGTGGGGTGCCACAGGGGTCCGTACTGGGCCCCTTGTTGTGGATAATTGCCTACGACCTGGTCCTCCGGGTGGCTCTTCCCACTGGCTGCTGGCTGTCCGGGTACGCGGATGACGTGTACCTAGAGGTCAGCGGGGAGACGTGGCAGGAGACGTTGAGGTTAGCCAACGTGTCAGACGCTATGGTGGTGCGCGCAATAAAGGGGCTGGGCCTCCGGGTGGCCCCGCAGAAGACCCAAGCCTGCTGGTTTTACAACCGGCTAAGGCGCGGCCCTGGCAGGCCGCGCAGGATCCTGACGGGTAGACCGGGTCGACCCGTCAGGGAACACAATATGGTGTCTGCCGGGGCCGGGCGGGCTCTGCGGGAAGCGCCTCCTGGGGGCCTCTGCCTGGAAGTAGAGGGAGTCCGTGTCCCTATTATCCACGAAATGAAGTATCTCGGGGTATGGTTGGGCGGCACGAGCAGCTTCAGTGCGCACGTTGACCGCGCAGTCCCCAAGGCGAAGGCTATGGCCAACAGCCTGGCCAGGCTGTTGTCGAACTTGGGGGGCGCGGGCGGACACGTGCGTCGCCTGTATGCTATGACGGTCCAATCTGTACTCTTGTACGGAGCGCCGGTATGGTCAGATAGGGTCGCAGAGAATCCGGCGCTCTGCGGAAAGCTCGCGGGTGTCCAGCGCCTCATTGCGCAACGGGCATCGCGAGCCTACAGGGCCGTCTCGCATATCGGGGCGACTGCCCTCGCGGGAATCCCCCCGATCGAACTCCTCGCAAAGAGGCAAGCGAGGATATATCGGGGGATTCAGGAGGTGAAGGCGAACCTCGGTGAGGTTGTAACCGGACGTTACTCTCTGGGAAGGTGGGACACACGAAATGTCTGCCTATCACTCGGTCGCCACTCGGTTTCGCCTATATCAGCCGAGAAGGTAATCAGATTTCCTATTTTGACGCGCTAATTGCACTTTATTAATCCCCTTTCTGTTTCAGGTCGCCGCCTAGGATGCCACGTCGCCGCTGCCTCCTGCCCCGGATCTTCGTTTCACCGCATACCGGAACACCGATGGACAACGATGGACTTCGCCGCCGTAACAGGTAAGTAGGTAATAAGTACGCGTAATTGTTCGAAATTTACTTTCAGCTTCTCGTCTCGACTGGATCTTCACCGCTGCCGACTATTCCGGAACTTCGCTTCGTCGCGCCGGAAGTACGTGGGACACCCGATGAATCAACTCCGAAGGACGAGGTACGTAGAAGGTAAGTAATTCCGTATTAATTTGACACTGCGTGTATTATAACAGACGAATCTTTATTACAGATCGCCGTTCTTCGTTACAATTACAAATCTCCGCACCTTTGTGCTTTATTACGTAGTCACGTATTACAATTCTCCGCACCCTCGTGCTTAATGCGCCGTTACGCTTGGTAATTAATTACTGCTCGCTTTCGTATCGCGAGTGAGTTTTACGCGATGGTACGCGGGCGTTCGCGGTTGTATTATACCGTGTATAACTATTAGTTCGTTCCGACTTCGTATTCGCGAGACACAATGACCGCGATTGTATTATACGTTATACGCCGAAAACGAGTGTTCGCTACCACGGTATCCGAGAGACTGCCCCGAGTTGCCGTGCTCTCTCGGCGTTCCCACTTCGGAATCGTTTCCCCTTCCATCGGCCCTTACTGCGTCGCAGTACCTTTCCGTGCCGGACCGTGCCAACTTTCTCTTTTCTTTCGCCCCTTTTTATGTTGTTTGCGCGCTCGCGATCACGCGCGTCTCGCGTGTTACGCTTCTCGAAGGTTCGATTCGCCGGTCTTTCTAGAAACTACGCCGCGCGCCTCCGCTCGCACCCGAGTGTCCCAGCGGCGCGCCAACTACACTACGCACCGTCCTACGGGCGCCGCAATGCGCCTCCGCGAGTCTTAGCCGCATCCCTGTACGTTGTCCCAAAACTCGCAAACACTCTTACGCGGTTCGCCCACATGGGTCGTCCCGGACCCTGGGCCCCTGGTTCCGCTATCTCGGTACCCCGTGGCCGGGGGTCACCGCTGGTCGTCTGGGTCGTCCCCGGGGGTGCCTCTGATGACGGTCCGTGGGTTGTTTTTCGCCGGAAGCCCGTGGTCTCTGGGTTCCCGCGGACACTCCGTGTCCGGGGTACCGCCGCCCCTGGCGGTCGGAGCGCGCCTCCGCCTGCGTGGATGGCCTTCGGGGGAGCCTATGACTGTCCCCCGATTCCGATTTCCCGGATTGGACTGCCCTGTCCCGTTTTACCGGGGACACTCGTCCGCGCTATCTCTGTTCCTGGATGTCGTAGGGTCACGCGGGTCGGATGGATGACCTTGGGGATGACCCCTGAGTCGATCCCATTGTTTGTCGCTCGGCTGGGACTGTCCCGAGTTCCCGTGGACATCGCGTGTCCACGCTATCTCCGGAACCAGTGATCGTGGAAGGATGCGGGTTGCGTGGATGACCTTGGGGGGTGTCCTTGATCACCCTCCGCTGCTCATTTGCCCGGTGGGACCACCATGTCCCAACATACGCCGGACATTATGTGTCCGCGCTATCTCGGCCTACAGCCGTTATAGCGCGACGCGGATTGCGCGGATGGTCTTCGAGGGGTTTCCCCGGACATGTTTTACCGTCCGCGTTATCCTGCCTTGCTCGCAAGTTATCTAACGCGGGACACGGGTCAACGGTAACTGCCCTAGCGACGTATCGACGCGTCGGTATTTCATCGACCGGAATGGTAACAAAGTCACTGTCGATAATGCGGAGATCATCTTACTTACTCCCGGCTTGCGGGCACGTGCAAACTATATGTGTGTCTTCATCGCCGCAACGCGATAACCCTATGCCCGCGACGCAGCGAAACGGGTGTCTTATGGAACGCAATAAGGATATATGTATCGATGAACACAAAATATGTTGACAAGATACAAAATGTATATCATGGAACGTAAAGGCACTTTATTCAATATGTATATACGGTGGCGCAAAAGAAAACAAATGTAACTGTATAAGCGCGACGCCATGATAGTATAGAACGCAAAATATATGTATAAGAGAACGCATAGTAGGAACATAAGCAGCAAAATTTATATCTAGGAAGGCAAAAGGAGCTTTATTTAATAGCTATCTATGTAACTTGGCGCAAACGAAAATAAATGTATTTAAATACAGCCTCTGGCTGCTGAACCAAACAATCTTTATGTACATACGCGCCCTCGTCAAACAAACATAAATAATAGTGCGCGTCTAATGCGCCCTCCCCTCTACTCCCTTACAGGGGAGAAGTCGCTGTAGTGCGAACGCGTGCTCACACTACGAAATGAGGCGTCCGACGACGTCTCGCTACGGAGGAGCGGCATGTCCGGCCACACCTCGAGCAGCTCCGGCTCTCCCGCTGCCAACGCCCTCCGCACCTCTTCCTCCAAGCTGGGTCTCCAAGGACCCGGGCTTACCTGGGGTGCTGCGTCCTCCACGCGTGTGAGGACAACGCGTGGGCTGCCACGAAAGTCGACCTGCGGAAAGGAAGCGTGCGGTCGCAAGGTTCCGCCGAGGGCGAGGGCAGCGCTGAAGCTGCGAGAAACGGAGGCCATGCTCCAGGAGTGGGTGGAGAAGCTCCTGGATCCACGCATGGTCTCCGGTAGGAGGATCAGGGAGGCCGTCCAACCCGTCCTGCGCGATTGGGCAGGACGAAAAGGGATCTCGCGGACTCACATTTCATTCGACACAGGTGCTCACCGGGCATGGCTGCTTCGGTGAGTTTCTGTGTCGAATTGGGAAGGAACGCACCACCGGCTGTCACCACTGTCCGGAGGCAGTGGACACGGCGCAGCACACCCTCGAGTGGTGTCCCGCATGGGAAGAGGAGCGCCATGTCCTCCGGACGGTGATCGGTAACGATCTCTCCCCCCCCCCCTGCAGTCTTGCGGGCGGCAGTCGGGGCACATGGGGATGAGAAATGGCGTGCTTTTACCTCCTTCTGCGGCCAAGTCATGGCCCAGAAGGAGGCTGCCGAGCGCATCAGGAGGGGGGAGATTGCCCCTTCTGATAATGGTGATAGAGGCGGGGGTGGTAGACAGCCACCACCACCCCCGCGAAGACGGAGGCAGCCGCAGCCAGCCAGGCCGCCGCCGTCGCGGAGGAAGCAGCGGGGGTGGGCGTCGCAATCGCGACTCGACCTGCCCACGCGGGCAAACGCGCCGTCGTCGTATGGTTCGAGGCGGCGCTGGGAGAACTCTGCCCCCTTCCGCACACCGGGGGGCGGACGGCGACGATGGGAGGAGCAGCAGCAGCGGAGGGCCGAGGCCGCCGCGTCAGCGCGGTGGTCGACGCCCACTCGTGTGGTCCTCCTCCTCAGAGGGGGAGGTAGGATGACGTGGGGGGATGGGAATGGACACTCCACCGTGAGAGAGAAGGGGGCCGCGCGACGGGTGCAGTAGGCCTTTAAAGGCCTGCTCCCCACTCCTTCTGGGGTGGGAGCGCCGTTGGCGCGGTCGGAGTTTCGGTGGCTCTGTCCTTTCCCAATTTCCCCTCCCTGGTTGGTCCACTGTTTCCCATGTCGGGGGGGCAGTGGTTCGGATAAAGGATAGACTCGGCTCCCCACACAGTGTAGGGGAGCCGAGCTGTGGGCGCGGGCGAGTGGGCGAGAGACCACTCGACCGCCGATAGCCCCCGCGCGAGGAGTAGCGGGTTGGGGCTGGTGTCCTCTTAACCCGCTACAAACAGGAAAAAAAAATAGGCCCAGGCCTCGGGGCACATTGTGCCCCAGGACAGGCGCCCAAGTTATAGGGCGTGGCGCGGGGGGGGGGGGGTCCCGGACGAATCAGTGCGTTCCCCGGGGCCCCCTCTCCAACGCGAAAAACGCGCCGCGAAAGACACCCGCAGGGTTTTAGTCGGTAAGAATCCGACACTCCCCTCGCCTCGCTCCCGGAGGCGGGGGATCTTCCCCCTTCCATAGCGAGGGGTCTACCGGTCAGACTGGCCGGTAGTAAAAGATTTCCCCGCGTTAAAAAAAAAAAAAAAAAAAGCCGGTAATTGAATTGTTTAAAGTACAGTGGCGAATGCCTCACGTTACATTAAACGAGGTCAATAAGCTATCCATGCTACGGGCCTTGGAAAGCGGGCGATATCTTAGTGTTAGTTTCCGTTCGTGGGATCTGTATGAGTACCCCATGTTGCAGAGCACAACCAAGCATTCGTGGGCCGTCAAAACGGCGACTCAGCTGAAGAAGCCGCGGTACGTTATCTTTGCGCTGCAGACCGGCCGCAAGAATATCATGTCGCAAGATGTTAGCGTATTCGATGACTGTAACTTGACCAACGTGAAACTTTATCGAAACTCTGAATTTTATCCGTACGATGACTTGAATCTGGATTTTGGCAAAAATCGATACGCCGTCCTTTTCGATATGTATGCGCGTTTTCGTAAAACTTATTACGGATATGATAACAGTGATACGCTTTGCAGCGTGTATACATTCCTAATGGAAGGACCTTTTGTTGTCATCGATTGCTCGCGACAAAACGAATCTGTCAAGAGCGCCACCGTGGATGTGCGAATAGAATTTGACTGCAAAGAGAATGTACCGGCAAATACTACCGCCTATTGTCTCATCTTGCATGATCGCGTAATCGAATACTGTCCGTTGTCGAACGTAGTGCGCAAAATCATGTAAATTGCAATATCAGCAGATATTGCGATATAAGAGGCATAGATGTACCGCGATAAGATACAGATTGCTCCGCCGTTTTGTCATGATCGTACCAACGTTTGTCGATCTGCAAGGATTCATTGTCGGGATGAAATTTGTCGTTAAGGAGGTGGCGGTTCTGAGAAACGGGACCGTTTTGGCGCATTACATTTTTACACTCCCCATACCGTGGAGTCTCCTCACAAAATCCGACAAGTCATGCGCTTCCTGGTTGATTGCAAATCACCATGGACTACGATGGGAGGACGGAAACGTGCCGTACAGCATGGCGAAACACCTAATTACATCGGCCGTGCTTGGAGAGGGTGACGAGACGTCGACTCTTGTATACGTGAAGGGATGCCAGAAACGAGAATGGCTGGTGGACCTGCTTAAGAATAAAACGAGAAGAAACCTAAACATTGAGACTTTGGACGCAGATTACGACAATATCGAATCTTTAAATAATGTAGGTGTTACTAATACTGTACGATGCGAAAAACATGTTATGAATTGCGCATTACAAAATGTATTAAAAATATTTAACTGGTGGTCGCGACACCAGAAAAATTGTGATTTTTTGAAATAAACTATATATGTATATATAAATGTTTTATTTCCTTTTCCCACAGTTTGTAGTATAATATAGATGTTTTGGTTACGTAACAGCTGATCCGAGGACAAATGATCCGCGATATTTGATCCGCGACATTTGATCCGTACGACATTCGATCTAGCGACGAAAAATTCGATGACAAATTATCCTTAGGACGATTGATTCGAGTGTCAATTGATCCTGTTAGAGGGCATTACATGTAATTTTGAACGTACTTGAGTATATAAAACCCAATATAATCATTTAATTAACTCCAGACATAATATTTATTTATTTATTAATCAATATATATTTGTCATAACATCTTTTTCTGAATTATAATTATCATAGAAAATAAAAAAAGAACCGAAACAATAGCTCAAATTACAGACGGAAAATTATTCGTTCGACGAACGTATAATTATTACTTGGACATAACAGACGCTACATTTTTTTAATATTTCAATTTCTTAGCCTGATCATATTTGGTCACAATATTTTTAATTCGCTCTTCTTTATCTGCATATATTTTTCGTTTCTTGGCAGCAACATTAACCCCAGTATTCATTTGAGCAATCGTTGTTTCCGTAAGAACTTGCTCACCCTTAATCACATCCATAAAGCTACTAAATATTGCATGAACTACGCGAACTTTGTTATTAAATGAGTGATGCCAATCCTCAACGCCGTTGTTCGAACGCATGACACCATCGAGACTCGCTTGATAACAATTCCAGAAAACTAAATCAAATATCGGCTTCTTGCGTTTTTTGCCAGTACGAGATCGTTCGCCGACCCAGGTTCGCTCAAAGTACCGAATTAAATCGTTTAATGCATCATCATTATCTTCAAAAAACGGTGATAGAATAAGCTCCTCATACGCCTCAAGTACATCATACACAGGAACAAATGCTAGCGCCATAAGCATTTTTATGTTTAAACAAAGCTCAGATTGGTACTATAATTTTGCTGTAGACCACAACATTGCACGTGACGCCAAATACACTGACTGAAGTGAAAAAGGCAACCAGAAATAACACACTCAGGAAATTTACTCTTAAAAGCAACAATGAACGCACGCTCAAAATCCACCATTACTCTTTTAGGTCTTAACCTCGGTTGTTGGCGTTTAATAACAACCAACGCAGACGAATACAGTTTCTCGGACTTATTAGGAGCCAGTATATAAACTAACGGCAACAATTTATCATGGTACACACCGTGGATGGTGTATAATTGCTTAAAAATCAGAGGAACTGAGTTAAACGTGCCATCACAACACCACATCTCACATTCTGCCAACAACTCCAAGTTTTTAACAGTAGCATCAATCGATCAACACCAACCTCACTATCATACAACAAAAATAACTCGTCATCGTCAGTCATCTTGTACATATGTGGTATAACCAATTCTCCGAGTGTCTTTGGATTTACTACAACAGCTTCATCAGTCTTTTTGGCCCGTTGAACGATACGTGTCAATGATTTAAGTTGTGGTAGCTGGACACGGACTGGCAATGGAACTTTACTCAAAACACAAGCAATCATGACACCATTATTCTCACAACCCTTCTTTTTTAATTTCTCTTTAACCTTCTTAGCTTCGACCTGAGCAACATCAGCAGCATGATTGTGTACAGGAGGATTACCAACAATTTCACCTATATTACACGAATAGATTAATTATGGAGATGAATAAAATTGTTAAATGCATGACAATAATAAAACATGAAAAAGATAACACATATTGTTTACCAGTTCGTTTATCGCTTGTAGTATAAATTACAACGCCACATAACCTCTTCCGGTATTCAGCGCAACGCCAAGTAATATTAGACTTATTCACACTTTTTTTGGTGTATAAATAACCATTATGAAGTAACATTAAAGCTCCTCGCTGTGATTTAATAAATTTTAACGGCATTTTAAAAATGTGACAAATATAATTTCAACTATGAAACAAACAATACTCTCAATTGCTCAAATCACGTGGCTGTAATTTGTACAGTACGAACAACGATAGCCTCGTGCACGTACGTTCAAAATTACATGTAATGCCCTCTAACAGGATCCATTGACACTCGAATCAATCGTCCTAAGGATAATTTGTCATCAAATTTTTCGTCGCTAGATCGAATGTCGTACGGATCAAATATCGCGGTTCAAATATCGCGGATCATTTGTCCTTGGGCTAGCAGTCGTGTCACCAGATGTTTTAGTTGTTTGATAAATTGTTTTAAAGATGTTTTTAATGATGTTTTAGTTGTTTTAAAGATGTTTTAGTTGTTTGATAGCTGTTTTTAAAGATGTTTTGGTTGTTTGATAGCTGTTTTTAAAGATGTTTTAGTTGTTTAAAAGATGTTTTAATGATGTTTTAGTTATTTGATAGTTGTTTTTAAAGATGTTTTAGTTGTTTGATAGATGTTTTAAAGATGTTTTAGTTGTTTGGTAGCTGTTTTTAAAGATGTTTTACTTGTTTAAAAGATGTTTTAAAGATGTTTGATAGCGGTTGACTGTATACCTGCAGTACCCATATATCGGCGCTATTTGCAAAATTTGCAGTTTTGCACGTGTGCGATGAAATCATCGCGAGACATGTATGTTCTTGAAAACGATATCGCACCATTGACTTATGATGAATTGATCTGCATAACTGCAGAAGCCATACATCGGTGCTATTTGCAAGATTTGCAGTTTTGCACGTGTGCGATGAAATCATCGCGAGACATGTCGCGACATGTTCTTGAAAACGATATCGTGTCATTGACTTATCCTAAAAATGTATCAAAAGTGAAAACCATTACTTTGAGAATATAATCCCGAATCTCACGCGACTTGAGTGCCACAATTACTTATTTTTTGCGACTAGTTGCATCAACTCGAAGATCAGTAGCCAAGACGGAACCCGACACTTTATCGCCCGCCACCGGCGCATCACGCATCACCACATCACGGGTATCAAGAACGTCAGAGGCCAGCTGAGGGGTACCGAGCGCCTTAAAAACGCTCTCAGCCACCTCACCGGATGTATCGGTAAAAGAACTTGGAATACCCGAGATAATAATGTCAGACGTTCCAGAGACCCGCAATGCGGCAGAAGACTCACGATCAACCGGTTGAGAGCTCAGCAGCCATGCGCTCTGAGCCTCCAGCGCCGCAATTCTTTCACCAAAACTCTCGACGATTTTCAAAGCATCTGATACTCGATTCAGTTTACGCGCAAAATCCACATTTACTGCCTCCTGACAATTGATGAAAGATGTGATCCGCTTATCTAACATCTCGAATACGGCAATAAACTTTTTGTCTAAATCGTCCAGCCTGGCAGCAAATCTCTCGTTCGATTCCTCGATCCTCGTCAAAATCAACTGAAGCAGCACCTCGGCAGACTGCGATTGTACACCAGCAGACGCGACGCCCACCGCACCCCGCGGGATGGAGCCGCGGTGATCCGCAGATCGAGAACTTTGTGTATCCTTAGGTGTGAGAGGCATCGTTGAGCTGAGTTCTACAGCACTCGCCATCGATTACCGAGCTAGATCGAGCACAAATCAGTACGTCCAAATCACCACAGATGTCAACATGCACAGGTGTCCAGGCACGGAGATAGCAAGGCGCAAAGAAAAGACTAGAGAAGCAGAAACCAGGAGCATGCGCAGCAAAGCAGATCCTCGCCAGACCCGAGTTCAGCCAGTTTGAGGTTAGAAATAGTGTAAAATTTTTCCACGGAAATATCTGGCTATCAGGTTGCACGGAAAGAAAGACTTAATGTCAGTCTTAACGAGCAACAAAAAACTCGCTCAAGCCTAGAACAAAACAGCCCGAAGGCAGCTTACGGCAGAAATGCAGATCAATGAATTAAGGAGCAAGAACACAGCGTGACACAACCAATACTTACGAGAGAGAGAGAGAGAGAGAGAGAGAGAGAGAGGAGAGAGAGAGAGAGAGAGAGAGAGAGAGAGAGAGAGAGAGAGAGAGAGAGAGAGAGAGAGAGAGAGAGAGAGAGAGAGAGAGATTGTTTATTATGCCCAAGCAATAGCTAAAGGGCAAAGAATGAATACAATATAATTGAATACATGTAAATAGAACATGTTCATGCTCTCTCACAAACAGTACGCTCTTAAAACTAACTTACAACTAACTCGCCTTAAAAATTAATGCAACTTAAAACTAGGAGAACAACGCTACGCAAAAATACTACAAAAATACTACAAAAATACAGAAATGCAGCAAACTCGCAAGAACAAAAGTCCTAAAGTCCTAAAGTCCCAAAGACCCACTACTCAGATTCAGACGAAAGCAAATACTCACGAAGAAGGCTTTTGAATAATGCAAGAGAAGATGCTGATGTAATTTCATCGGGAAGAGAGTGCCAAAAGTATATAGAAGAAAGTTGGAATGAATTTTTATAGGTGACCGTTCTGTGAGCAGGAATATGAAAGAATTGAGGAGACAAAGCAGCAAGTCGGTCAGATCTTCTGAGTAATGGGTCAAGTGGAGTGAAAAGTTCACTTAAGTACAAAGGTGAAGACAAATAGAGTATCCGATACATCTGACACCCGAGAAAGTACCGCCTTCTGTTTTCCACCGAAAGCCATCCCAGGCGACGCCTATACTGAGTAATATGCTCATCCCGCCGCAAGTTATATATGAATCTAATGCAGCAGTTCACTAGTCTCTGTAATCTGGTGTTCAGTTCATCGCTCAAGCCATGATAGACTAGGCAACAATAATCTAAATGGGGTAGAATTAACGTCGTCACAAGCTTTATCCTAAGCTCAGTAGAAAGAGAGTTTTTATTGAATTTCAGTTTGTGTAACGCCCAGTGAACTTTTTGCGAAACATGCATGATATGCTTCCTCCAAGAGAGATTAGATACAAACCAAACACCAAGATTTCTCACCTCGCTAACAAATGGTAGTTGTATGTTGTTAACAATTATAGGAGGAAGAAGGTTGAAATCAATGTTGTTGACATTTCTACTACTGCCAAATATTATAACCTTAGATTTGGCAGGATTGAGTTTCAGACCATTTGCTGATGCATAATCGAAAATAGCATTAGCGTCCACAGAGATTAAGTTAAGATTGTGAAGAATGTCAGAAGGTGGACACGCACGATAAATCTGGATGTCATCTGCAAATATCATGTGTTCCGTGTATAACAAGACCTTACTTATATCATTAATATACAGGGAAAATAAAAGTGGACCCAGCACAGATCCCTGAGGTACACCACATAACGTACATAGCCACGACGAGAGATTACCAGCATCGTCGATCACAGCCTGAGAGCGACCTGTTAAGTATGAAAAGATCCATATGAGAACAAGGTCAGAAAAACCTAACTCTTTCAGCTTAATCAGAAGTTGAAGATGTGGGACTGTGTCAAACGCCTTGCTGAAATCAAAAAGGACCATAATCATTACCAGCCCACCGTCAATCGCCCTCCTAATATCATCACTAACACGCAGGAGTGCCGACTGAGTGCTGTGACTTTGACGATATGCGGATTGTCTTGGATTTATGAGATCATGCTTGATTAAATAGTCCATGATCTGCGTGGCAACGATCCTCTCAAGAATTTTAGACAATTCAGGCAGATTAGCTATCGGTCGCGTATCAGACGGAGATGAAAGCATACGGACCTTAGAGAGAGGACGGATAAGTGCCCGCTTCCACTGAGATGGAAATGAAGAAGTTTCCAATGAACGATTGAATAAGGTAGTTAGACACGATGAAATTGTAGGCCAAGCAATTCGCAAAATATAGAGAGGTATGCCATCCGACCCTGACGCATAGGAATGAAGAGGTCCCACAGAAATGAGTCTGTGGACCGTATCTGGCGTTACAGTGGAGAAAACAAACTCCGGACGATGTGATGGACAATCTACCTGGTTTATAGCAAAAATAAAATCATTGTATGAGCAAGGTAACAAATCAGCAGAAACTGATATGTAAAAAGAATTTAATTGATCTGTTGTGAAAAAATGTAGAGGAGAAACCAAGGTAGATTTCACAAGACCAAGGCGAGCCAACTCACTCCAAAGTTTTGCTGGGTCAGTAATGTTTTTGAAAGAATCATATTGAAATTCGCTTTTGGCACGTTTAATGTCGGCATTCAGTTGGTTGCGAAAAAGTCTATAGGTGTTGTAGCCAAGCAGACTGCCAGAACGTTTTGCCTGCTTATATAATTGACTGCAAACACGCATCCGGGTCCTGAGATCATCGGTGAGCCACCGCACTGGAGGCTTCCTGATTGTAAATACACGAATCGGGGCAAATGTATCCAGTGCCCTTAGCAGGTTACCGGATAGCACCTCACAGAATCTGTCAACGTTCGCGTCATCAATCACCTCCTCAATTTCAGACCGCACAGAGCTAGCGATGGATCCAAGATATTCAGAGAACACCGAACAGTCAATGCCTCTGTAACATCGCCGCGATATAGAGCGCTCAGTCATAGGATCACAGTTGAGCGACATAGACAGCGCAATGACATCATGTCCAGCAATAAAAGGACTCTGAGATTTAGTAAATGATATCACTTTTTCTAGGTCATCTACCACCAACACATCAAGCCATGAGTCTGAGGTTGCCGTATGATAAGTTGATTCAGAGTTCACAATATGTAGTGATAAGCTGGACATGAGTTCACGCAAATAATTCGCTTCGAAATTAGTCGATAATAGATTACAATTAAGATCGCCACCAATAATGACATTTTTATAGAGGTGAGCGAATCGGTTCAATGACTCAACGAAATTGCACAAGAGGAGACCTTTAGGTCTTCTATAAATGGACGCAAATAAAACCGATTCTCCATCTAACAGACGTACTTCGATGAGAAGATATTCGGGTAGATTATCACAGGCATTATCAGAGGTAGCTATAATCTTAACCTTGAGCGACTTATGCACATAACATGCCACTCCACCACCCATCCGCCCTACTCTATCATGACGAATCAAAAAGTAGTCATTTAGGGCCACTGTCGCATCTGAGATGCTCTCATTGAGCCACGTTTCAGAAACTGAAATAATGTGATAAAGACTAGTGGAGAAATACAGTCTGATATAATCAATATGTGCCCGTAGAGAGTTTGCGTTGAACTGAGCTACGTGAAACTGAGTGGACCGGGGAATAGAGCCACGATGCAGGTCGGAAGGCAATGAGTGATCGGAACGAGCACGTCAGACGAGCTTATCCATGTCCGCAGCTGAATCGATTTTAATTACAGGCTCACCATCCGAGTGCCGAACATGGATGCGACCTCCCCTCACCCAGACATACTGATAGGACTTGTCCTTAGCAACACGCTTCGTGTGCTGCAACAATTCATACTTGTCCTTCGGGAGCAGTTCGTTGACATGCACGCTCCGATCTGAGCTGCCACCACAGACCTCCTTTTGCGTAAGCACACGCCGTGCACGTTTTTTGGACATAACTGTGTCACGTACCGCGCCCGAAGCTAATGTAACAATATACGAGCTCGTGGTAGAAGTCGGTAACGATCGGTCACCAGCCACCGGCGGCAGAGGCTTACGAGCGACGGCCCTGACGTCAAGAACATGACACGACAGCTCAGGGATTTCTAAAGTCGCAAACACGTTTCGAACGCACTCTAAGGGGGTAACAGACATCGCGGTAGGTACACCTGATATTATTAACTCATTCTCAGACGGAGCACGCGTAGCAAAGTGAGAGCCGGCACGGTTGCCCTTTAAATTGCGAATCTCATCCGCAAGAGCACTACACTGTTGCTCCAACTCAACAATCCGCTGACTGTTCCGCTCAACACCGCTCGCAATGCTGTTCAGTCTGTCAAGCTTGTCATTCAGTTCGTTATTCGTGCGCCGCTGCTCTTCGACAAAAGCGGTAAATCTCGCATTTGATTCCTCAACAAAAGCAGAAAATCTCGTATTTGACACCTTCATTTGTTCAGTTAATTGTTGAGATATTCGAAGTAAAAGGTCGTGTGAATTAATATCTCCCTGAGACTGTACTTGAGACTGTGCCTGAGCACCGGTGCTTACAGGAGTAGTCATAATATCAAGATTAAAATTGTTATCAGCCTGCGGTGTAAGCGGAGTGTCAGAGTGCTTCACCAGAGCTTTGCAGCAATGGTCCGCGTATTTTGTCACAGAATACGGCTTGACGCAACCAGGATGGAATAGTTTTTTGCATTCACACTCAACCGATGCATTCGCAATCGATTTCTTGCACCTGTAGCACTCAGGCAGGATAACACGCTGCATAGTACAACAAGCAAGTAAGGAGCCAAACGGGAAGATGCAGTACGGCAATCCAGATGGTAATAGTACGCTTAAGAGCCCACAGATGGAAAGATTGTCAAGATGGTAATAGTACAATTAGAAGTCCTCGGATGGTAAAAGACTGCAGAATGACTTGATGTTCACAGATGGCAACTCATGCATGAATCCAGGTGCAGAGATAGAAATGTGCAGAACTGAGAAAAGCAGGAGCATGCGCAGCAAGTGTCACGTCGATCCAGATCGATGAGGTAAAAGTGAGGTTAGAAAAAGCAGCGACACTATACCTCAAGATATCCAGGACAGCAGTTGCAAGGAAAGGAAGATGCAGTATCTATCCTAACAAGCAACAATAGACCTGCTCTGTCCTGCAACAAAAACAGCCCAAAGGCAGCTTACGGCAGAGGTGGAGTTCGCCAAACACGGAGCAAGGCAACACGGCAACACATGATACTCACCGAGAGAGAGAGAGAGAGAGAGAGAGAGAGAGAGAGAGAGAGAGAGAGAGGGAGAGAGAGAGAGATTGATTGATCTTTATTTATGCCATAGTCAAAAGACTTTAGGCAAATCGTGAGTTAAGTCAGATACAAAATTAGTACAAACAAAAGTAAAATACAACAAACGCAGTGCAATCGCTACCGATAACCATATATCGTTAGATAAAAATGGAAATCGTGATATCGATAAGCAGGTGATACACCCCCGGCGAAGGATGCGTCATAAGCATATGGAATGGAAAGGATACAATAAGAAAAAAGAAAAATTGAGATATTCGAAGGTAGACAAGAGGTTACCACATTCTGCTCACGCCTCCGCAATGACGCCCGATGAACTGTGGTTCTAAACTAATATCACATAAAAGAAAACTACTCACAGGTAGTAGCATATACACTAAAACAAGAATAAACTTAAAGCGTCGGCAGCCCTATTGCACTTCAGTTAAGATTAAGTCTTGTTATACTCAATATATTTGTGCTTTCTCCCGAGATTTGGCGAAGGAACAGGTACACATCCTCCATAGGTCACATCAGATCAGCAAGACCAGCCTCAGAGGCGATGATTATAGGAGGCTGATTATGGTCCTTGCGGACAAATATTTTACCGTCTCTACTCCAAACATATTTATAAGAAGATTGCTTAGCCTTGATTTTAGTTTTACGCAAGAGAGCATATGTATCAGCAGGAAGAAATTCGTTGACATGAATATGACCAGGGACGTCGCCCGGAAAAACCTCGCTGACTGTGAGTCGGCGTCTACGGCGCGTGGCTCCGAGAATATAATTGCGAACCTCCTGCGATTTAAGTGCAACAATGACGGATCTCGTGCGACTAGTATCCTTTCGCTGATAGGTGGCCGAAACAGAGCCAGACGCCGCGGACGCGTCACGCACCCTCACATCACGGGCCTCAAGGACATCAGAGGTCAGCTGTGGAAAGCCGAGCACGCGGAAAACATTCTCAACAAGCTCACCGGATGTGACAGTCAAACTACTAGGAACGCCTGAAATGATAATTTCGGACGTCCGAGGGACCCGCGATGCAGACAACCCACGCTCGACGGGCCGAGAGTCGCGCAACTGCGCGCACTGAGCCTCCAACGCCGCAATTCTTTCGCCCTGATCCTTTATAATTTTTAAGAGCTCAGGTATCTGATTCAACTTATGCGCGAAGTCTACATTTACTAACTCCTGTTGGTCCATAAAGGCGGCAATCCTCTTGTCTGACTGATCAAACCTGGCGGTGAATTTTCTGTCCGATTCATCGAGCCTAGTGGCAACTCTCTTATCCGATTCCTCGAGCCTAGCAGCAATTTTCTTGTCTGATTCTTCGAGTTTAGAAAGAATCGACTGGAGGAGTGAGTCAGAGGGCCGCGGCTGCGCGCCAGAATCTTTAGGTAAAAGCGGCATGGTTGACAGTCGCGCTGTGCAGCACTCACTGGCAGATCTAGTACTAAGATAGGCCTTGACGCACCCCGGATGAAACTCTCTAGCGCATACACTACACGAGACAGACTAACCGGCTATTAATTTGGTACACCTGGTGCACATACGCTCGCGCTGCATGAGTATCGCAGAATAAACACTATCACCACTAAGCGGTGTGATCACACCACGGTCGCCAGGAGCGTGAGGATCGCGACAGTGTCACCCGACGCAATATCTCCGGAAAATAACCACTGATGTCGCACAACGACCAATCAGACGAGTCCAGGCAGTTCATGCAGATCACAGCAGGCGCCACCCAGATAGCCTCACGCACACGTCAGACCCAAGAACAGGTGTAGAAAGAGGAGATCAACAGGCAGGCGCATGCGCAGCAAGACACTTGATACGGGCAACTCAGAGAAATCCACAATGATTCCAAGAATGAGGTTAACATGAGAAATGATGCTTGTCACGAAAATACTCGGAATTAACTGGCAATCTCCAAGAAAAAGAATGAGGCGCGTGACAAGCAACAAAGAACCTGCTTAGATCTGCAACAAAAAGGCCCGAAGGCAGCTCGCGGCAGAAAATAGATCAACTCGAAGCAGGAGAAGAACACAGCGTGACCCAATTGATACTTACGCGAGAGAGAGAGCAGATTGAGAGAGAGAGAGAGAGAGAGAGAGAGAGAGAGAGAGAGAGAGAGAGAGAGAGAGAGAGAGAGAGAGATTGATTGATTGATTGATTATTTATTATGCCATAGACAATAGGCTTTAGGCAATACATGAATAAGTAATGTATAAATGCATACAAACAAAAACTACATAAGAAAACAACAAAAAGCAGATAAAAATAAAAATATAAAGAACAGTAATAATACTGCGGATGTCATCATGCAGTATGTGAAAGTAGAAGTAAACGCGATGATCCCACACGAAGGACGAAATAGATAAATGAAGAAATCAGAAATAAAGAATGAGATCAAAGCATGCTACTCGTCCCTCGCGAAGGATGGACAGATAAATATAATAAGCTCGCACATACGCAGATAACAAGAAAAATAGTAAAAAGTACTAAAGAGTAGCTTAAACTTAACTAGTATATGTACAATATGTACAGTATGTTGACACCCATGAACCGAATCACGCTGAGGCTAAAGAAAGGCTCGCGCTAGAACTCTGGACAGAACTCAGCTCCAGCGAGAAAAGATAGTTATGGAGATTAGTCTTAAATAATGCGATAGACGATGACGAAACCACATTGACCGGAAGGGAGTTCCACAAGTAGGTACCTGCAAGGTGAAAAGATTTGCGATACGTCTCGGTTCTATGGATAGGAACTTGAAAAGCGTGATGTTGAGCTAGACGTGACGATCTTCTGAGTGAGGGATCGGGATTGACGAAAATTTCAGAGAGATACCCAGGAGACATGTCATGAGTAATCTTGAACATTTCGATGCCAAGAAAGTATAACCGTCTATTTTCAACCGACAACCACCCCAGTCGATGTCGGTATGGCGTGATGTGATCGTCACGTTTTAAATTAAAAATGAAGCGAATCGCGCAATTTACGAGTCTCTGGAGTTTGGTATTGAGCTCATTTGTGACGTCGTTGTACACGAGAGAACAATAGTCCAGCAAGGGCCAAATCAAGGAGGTCACTAGTTTTACGCGTAAATTAAAAGATAAGGAGTTTTTGTGGAACTTAAGTTTGTGTAGTGTAAAATGTACCCTCCTGGAGATATGTGAGACATGGTACTGCCATGATAAATCTGAGCTCATGATCACTCCCAGGTTTCGCGTCTGGGTAATATATGGGATGGAAGTGCCATTAACAGAAATGAAAGGTAAGTCTTTGAGGTTTATTTGCCGAACATAACGTCTGCTGCCGAGTATCAAAACCTTGGATTTGCTGAGATTAAGTGACAACCCATTAGTTGCAGCATATTCCGATATAACTCCTACATCATGAGACACCAGTTGCAAGGCAGTGTTCAGTTGACTAGGGTGACATCTGCGATAAATTTGCGTGTCGTCAGCAAATATCATGCGTTCGGTAAACCTGAGGAAGGCGCCAATATCGTTGATAAATAAGGAGAAGAGGAGCGGTCCCAAAACGGATCCTTGCGGAACACCAGAAGTGACGTACAGCCAATCGGAGAGCTCCCCATCCAGATCAACGACCGCCTGAGAGCGACCAGTGAGGTAGGAATAGATTAGCTTGAGGGCAAGATCTGAAAACCCTAGTTTCCTGAGTTTAGTCAGCAGAAGGAGATGACAGACCGTGTCGAAGGCCTTACTAAAATTGAAAAGGACAAGTATCGTCAACTCGCCCACGTCCACGCCACTCTTGATATCATGAAGCAATCGAAGGAGAGCTGACTGTGTAGAATAACCCTTCCGGTATCCTGATTGTCGGTCATCGAGGATGTGATGGGAATTGATAAAGTCGACGATTTGACTATGCAAGATCTTTTCAAATAACTTGGAGAGCTCACACAGATTGGCTAATGGCCTAGTGTCCGAAGGGGAAGAAGGAGTCTTTACCTTAGACAAAGGGCGCAATAAGGCACGTTTCCACTGCTTCGGAAAATAATCTAGTTTGATACAACTATTGAAAAATGAAGTAATAAGATTGTCAATATGGGGCAAGGCTAAGGCGATGGCGTACAGTGGTAACTGATCACAACCCATAGCTAGAGAAACAGAAGAGGAAACACTTAAGGAGTGAAGGTTGTCATATGTAATTTGAGAAAAACTGAAAAGTGGTTCTTTGGGAGCTATGGACAAGATATTGTCAGAAAATTGTGATTGAGAACAAGAAGGATGACGATTGGATGGAGATAGAGGAATAATGGGAGTTCAGAAGATCGCGAGAAAAGAAGTTAAGTGGTGAAGAAAGTGGTGATTCAATTAAACCAAGATTGGTAAGCTCACGCCATATCTTGGAAGGATCTGAAATTGAACTCAATCTAACCATATTAAAGTGCTCTCTAGCCTTTCTCAGATCCAGCGTGAGTTCGTTCCTGAATGACCTGTAAATGTGGAAGTCAAGAATGCTGCCAGATCTTCGCGCAACATTATAAAGCCGGTTGCGATGCTTAATTCGGTCAGTGAGAGCATCAGTGAGCCAAGGCGCCGACGGACGAGTCACACAAAAAGTGTGGATAGGAGCATGTAGGTCAAGGCTGGAAGTGATATCGTTGGTAATGGTGGTGAGAAAGCCGTCAATGTCGGGCTCACCGAGACTCACAAGGCCGAAATCAGCAGGGAAAGATGTAGACAGCCTAGAAGTGACAGTCTCAATGAATCGTTGCTCGTCAAATTTCTTAAAGCTACGTCGAACTAAGGTACGATTCTTGAGAGACGGAACTTCGAATGAATAGGTTAACTCGATACGATCATGACCATTGATGAAAGGAGCGTCAGACTTACGAAAGGAAGAGACCTTATCCAAGTTGTCGACTATGAAAACATCCAACCATGAGTCAGAAGAATGAGTATGAAAAGTCGAGTGAGTGAACAATGTTGAGTGACAGTTGAGAAACTAAACTCTTAAGGTGATTAGATTCATACGAAGAGGTAAGGAGATTGCAGTTTAGATCGCCTGTAATGATAATATTCTTGTAATTATGCATAAATGTGGTAAGGGTGTCAACATACTTGCCGAAGTTACAACCTCTCGGCCTGCGATACATGGAAGTGAATAAGAGGGGCACTCCTGCACCGCACCGAATGTCAAGAATGAGGAATTCAGGCTCATTAGAGAAGGCAGAAGGCCATGACGCCAGGACACGCGCACGCAACGATTCGTGAACATAACAGGCCACACCACCCCCCTCTCTGCCCTCTCTATCCACCCGTAATAGATAATAACCAGGGATACGCACTAAATCGTCTGAAATATGTGAGTGAAGCCAGGTCTCGGAAATAGAAATAACATGAAAAAAATTAGACGCAAGGAAGGCCTGGATTGACTCGAGATGGGCAGGAAGGGAGCTGGCATTGAAGCAAGCAACCTTGACATGATCACGCGAAGTAGGGGGAACGACATCCGCTACGGCAGGTCATTGAAGCATGGCTAGATCAGCCTCAGAGGCAATCAAAATTGGAGGCTGACCATTGTCCTTACGGACAAAAATTTGTCCGTCTCTACTCCAGACATGCTTGAAGGACAATTGCTTAGCCCTGGCCCGTGCTCGACGCAATAGTTTATAAGTATGGGTCGGAAGCAACTCGTTGACATATATATTGCCGGGAATGCCAGTTGAGAAAACGTCGCTCACGGTTAGACGGCGCATGCCACGCGTTATTTTTATGATGTGGTCGCGAATCTCACCAGATTTAAGCGCGACTATCACCGACCTCCTGGGACCGGCAGCATCGGCCCGATCGGAGGCGGAAACGGACGCCGACGCCGCGTCACGCGCCACAGGCGCATCGCGTACAACTACATCGCGGGTCTCAAGGACGTCAGAAACGAGCTGAGGTACTCCAAGTGCTTGAAAAACACTATTAACAAGTTCGCAGGATGGTACAGCGACAGAACGAGGAATGCCCGAGATGATAATTTCAGACGTCCGAGGGACACGCGGTGCAGCAGAAGACTCGCAACTGACACTCTGGGAGGCCAGCAGGCTCGCACTCTGCGCCTCAAGCACAGCAATTCTCTCACCATGACTCGCGACAAGCTCTAAGATGCGCGGCAACTGATTCAATTTGAGCGCGAGATCGGCATTCATAGCCTCTTGACGATTAATAAAAGCGGTGAGCTTTTCATCAGACTCCTGGAAGATGGCAATAAACTTTTTGTCCAACGCGTCAAATTTTTTGTTAGTTTCATCGATCTTGGATAGAATGGACCGTAGCATTTCGTCAGACTGCGATTGTGCACCTGAAGGGGAAGCCATGTTCGAGAAGTCGAACGATTGCACACTGTTTTCGGCCTGCGGCGTAAGCGGAATATCCGATGACGTAGCCAGAGCTTTACAGCAATGGTCCGCGTATTTGGTCACGGAATAAGGCTTGATGCAACCGGGATGAAAAAGTTTTTTGCACTCACACACGACCGAAACAGTCGCAACCGACTTCTTGCACCTGAAGCACGCGCGCTGCATAAGTAATACGTTGAGGAGGTAAGAGAGCCGAACCAGAGAAGTACAGCAGTCCAGAAGGTAACATATTGTAGCACGTTCGGAAGGCCTCAGATGGTAACAATTGTAGAATATCGCTGAAGCTGGCGGATGGTAACTTATGCGTGAATCCAGGTGCGAGAGATAGGAAAGCACAGAGATAAGAAAAGCAGGAGCATGCGCAGCAAGAGTCACGTCGATCCCAGATTGATGAGGCAAAAGTGAGGTTAGAATAAGCAGCGACACTATACCTCGAGATATCCAGGACAGCAGTTGCAAGGAAGGAAAGGTGCAATATCTATCCTGACAAGCAACAATAGACCTGCTCAGTCTTGCAACAAAAACAGCCCGGAGGCAGCTTACGGCAGAGATGGAGTTCGCCGAACACAGAGCAAGGATACAAGGCGACGTGCGGTACTCACCGAGAGAGAGAGAGAGAGAGAGAGAGAGAGAGAGAGAGAGAGAGAGAGAGAGAGAGAGAGAGAGAGAGAGAGAGATTGATTGATTGATTGATTGATTGATGGTTTATTTATGCCATAGTCACAGACTTTAGGCAAGTAAAGAATTACAAAGGTGTAAGCATACAAAAAGGAAAAAAAAATAAGATAACAATAAAAACAAAAATAAAAATAAAAATAAAAAAATAAAAAAGAAAGAAAAGAACAGTATAATAGTGGCAGATGTAATCTACGCAGGAAAAAATAGAAATAAAAATAAGAATAAAATGTAACTTAAACTAATGAAACGCACAAGAAATAAGTTGACACCCTAAGTCAGAACTTGCATGGTGGGCAGAGGCTGAGGAGACATTAGATCGAATTACGCTCAAGCGAGAAAAGATGGTCATACAGTTTACTCTTGAAAACGGCGACAGACGTTGCAGATACTACGTCGGTGGGAAGCGAGTTCCACAAGTAGACGCCTGCAAGATGGAAGGACTTATGATATGCTTCGGTTGTATGGATAGGAACATGGAAAGAATGAGGTATAGCCAGACGTGATGATCGCCTGATTAAGGGGTCAGGACTAGTGAAGATTTCAGAGATGTAGGTAGGAGACATGTTGTGAGACACCTTATACATTTCAGTGCCTAGAAAGTAGAGGCGTCGATGCTTGACCGTCAGCCACCCCAGCTGATGTCGGTAGGGCGTGATGTGTTCATCACGCCTTAAATTAAAAACAAAGCGAACCGCACAATTTGAAAGTCTCTGAAGCTTGGTGTTGAGCTCGTCAGACACATCGTTGTACACAAGGGAACAGTAGTTTAACAAAGGCCATATCAAAGTGGTCACAAGTTTTACACGCAGATTAAATGATAGGGAATTTTTGTGAAATTTAAGTTTATGCAATGTAAAATGTACCCTTTTGGAAATGTACGAGACATGGCTTGCCCAAGATAAATCGGAGCGCATGATGACCCCGAGGTTACGTGTCTCAGTAACAAATGGGATGGAAGTACCGTTAACCGATATGAGAGGTAAGTCACTAAAATTTAAGTGCCTAACATGACTCCTACCTCCAAGAATCAAGACTTTGGATTTCCTGAGATTAAGAGTCAATCCATTACGCACAGCGAACTCCGAAATGACATCCACGTCATGAGCAACGAGCTGCAAAGCGACATTCAGTTGGCTAAGAGGAGTCCTGCGGTAAATCTGTGTGTCATCCGCAAATACAATACGCTCAGTAAACCTGAGGAAGGCGCCAATGTCATTTATGAAAAGAGAGAAAAGGAGAGGACCCAAAACGGATCCCTGCGGAACTCCGGATGTGACGGACAGCCAGTCAGAGAGCACTCCCTCAAGGTCAACAACAGCCTGGGATCGACCCGTGAGATAGGAAAAGATTAACTTGAGGGCAGAATCAGTGAACCCCAACCGCCTGAGTTTGGTGAGCAGTAAAAAATGACAGACTGTGTCGAAGGCCTTACTAAAGTCGAAAAGGACAAGGATAAGCACCTCTCCCACGTCGACGGCGTACATTATGTCATGGAATAATCGCAGTAAGGCTGATTGGGTGGAATAACGCTTGTGGTATCCAGACTGCCGATCGTCAAGAATATGGTGAGCTTCAATAAAGTCAGTAATCTGGCGATGTATAATTTTGACGTAGAACTACGCCTTTGTCGACAGTAAGAAGGGAGTATAAGGGGGGGTATTAGGGGTGGGGAGGTATTGGAGGGTATAAGGGGGGTGTAAATCCAGGCACAGCCTGCAACAAATGCAACGAAAACATGTCACACTTTGAACGTTTATATCTTCGAAACTAATAATCGTAGAATAATGATCAACATCTCATTTTAAAGCTTAAGAAGTCCCATTTATGATAAAACTAGTCGGAACCTTCTACTTCTTACCTCTTCGATACAGTAGCATTGTAAAGTTTAGCTAAATTTCTTGTAGATGCAACGAAAACATGTCACACTTTGAACGTTTATATCTTCGAAACTAATAATCGTAGAATAATGATCAACATTTCATTTTAAAGCTTAAGAAGTCCCATTTATGATAAATCCAGACCGAACTCTCTATTTCTTTCCGTTTCGTTATAGTAGCGTTTTAAAGTTTCGCAAAATTTCTTGTAGATTCAACGAAAACATGTCTCACTTTGAACGTTTAGATATTCGCAATTAATAATCGTAGAGTAATAAATGACATCTCATTTTAAAGCTTAAGAAGTCCCCTTTATGAAAAATCAAGAACGAACTCACTATTTCTTTTCGTTTCGTTATAGTAGCGTTTTAAAGTTTCGCAAAATTTCTTGTAGATTCAACGAAAACATGTCTCACTTTGAACGTTTAGATATTCGCAATTAATAATCGTAGAGTAATAAATGACATCTCATTTTAAAGCTTAAGAAGTCCCCTTTATGAAAAATCAAGAACGAACTCTCTATTTCTTTTCGTTTCGTTATAGTAGCGTTTTAAAGTTTCGCAAAATTTCTTGTAGATTCAACGAAAACATGTCTCACTTTGAACGTTTAGATATTCGCAATTAATTATCGTAGAGTAATAAATGACATCTCATTTTAAAGCTTAAGAAGTCCCCTTTATGAAAAATCAAGAACGAACTCTCTATTTCTTTTCGTTTCGTTATAGTAGCGTTTTAAAGTTTCGCAAAATTTCTTGTAGATTCAACGAAAACATGTCTCACTTTGAACGTTTAGATATTCGCAATTAATAATCGTAGAGTAATAAATGACATCTCATTTTAAAGCTTAAGAAGTCCCCTTTATGAAAAATCAAGAACGAACTCTCTATTTCTTTTCGTTTCGTTATAGTAGCGTTTTAAAGTTTCGCAAAATTTCTTGTAGATTCAACGAAAACATGTCTCACTTTGAACGTTTAGATCTTCGAAACTATTAATCGTAGACTAGTAAATGACATCTCATTTTAAAGCTTAAAGAGGCCCTTTTATGAAAAATCCCGACCGAACTCTTTATTTGTTACCGTTTCGATATAGTAGCGTTTTAAAGTTTAGCTAAATTCCTTTCAGTAAACGCTGCATTGAATTTTGCGATAGAACAGTACGTATAACTTAATTTTTTTAATTAATAAAAGCAAAATAGAAATCAGCGATAAGAATACTGAAGAGGATCTATAAAATAATATATACAGGGTGTTCAAAAAGTCCCGGAACCTTCTACTTTTTTAGCTTGTGCATATAACTTAAGAAATAATCAAATAAAAGTTAAAGAATTTTAATACATGTGTATATTAATATTTTTATTTATTAATATTTTCTTTACATGAATCTAAGTGAATCAACGTAAAAAAGGCATGTTAAATCGATACTTGAATATATCGAAATCCTCGCAAAAGTGACGAATTGTATTAAAAGTTAATATTGAAAAAAAAAAACGTAAAACAAATGGCATGTTAAATCGATAATCGAATGTATAGAAATCTTCGCAAAAGACGATTAAAAGTAAATATTGTAAAAAAGGATATTATTTCGTTACATGAATCAGGAAATAATACTTGAAAAAGATATAAAGAATTAAGAGATCGTGCGATAATAAGAGAAAGGAGAAGACCTCGGAGAGAAAACGGAGTGCATAGCGAAAAGACTGCAAATTAGAAATAAGGGAGACCGGGGGTAGAAATCATACAGGTTAGTTGTTACAAAGCTTATATTTTATTTAATAGATTGAGTGGCATATATTCTTCTGTATAATGTAGGTTGCCCCATGTTAGTCGGATGTACGAAAGAACTCGTTGTAAAAAGATCGTATGTAATATTTGTAATACAATTTAAAAATTGGACGTGGTGAGTAAATTTAAATAATACAGGAAAAAGATATAAACGATTAAGAGATCGTGATAGTAAGAGAAAGGAGAAGACCTAGGAGGAAACGGAGTGCAAAGTGAGAAGTGTGCAAATTAGAAATAAGGGAGACCGAGGCTAGAAGTCATACAAGTTAGTTGTTACAAAACTTATATTTTACTTAATAGATTCCCAGCAAGAAATGAACCATCGAATTGACATCTAATTTACGTCAAAAAGTAATTGAAATATTCATCGATCTCGATTGATTCATGTCACAATTTTCGATGACTTTTCGACTAAGAATAAATCAATTTCGACTCGATATTGAATATTATTTCCTTATTGCAGCTATTTCACCTTCTCCGATTAACTTGATCCTCCATTGAAATAGATTATCAGAAGCAAAAAGCATATAAACTCTTTCTTGTATTATGCGTTAAAAGAAATAAATATTTTCGCATTCCATTACTTATTGTTCAATAATATATTTTCGCATTCCATTACTTATTGTTCAATAATATATATTCGTAAAATATACCAAAAATTATCTTTCTTGTTGTCTTTCGTTTCGATTTCGATTGATTTATGTCACAACTTTTGATGACTTTTTGAATCAGAATAAATCAATTTCGAATCGATATTGAATTATTTCCTCACTGCAGTTATGGGCCGATTTCACCGTCTCCGATTAACTTGATTCTCCAATTAAACTCACTCTTCGGCTCTTTCTAATAAAGGGGACAGTTAGAAAGAGATGAAGAGTAAGTTTTATCGGAAAATCAAGTTAATCGGAGACTGTGAAATCAGCTCTATACTGAAGCAGATTATCTGAAGCAAAAATATAAACTCTTTCTTGTATTATACGTTAAAATAAATAAATATTTTCATCACATTCCACTACTTATTGTTCAATAATATATATTCGTAAAATATATCAAAAATTATATTTTTTATTGTCCTTCGTTAGTAAAATAAAATATGCAATTCAAACAACATTTCTAAAAATTGGTTTACAAGAAATATGAAATTAACTTACACTAATTAAATATACACTAACAATATTAAACAATTGATGATCAAAATTGAATATTTGATAACATGAGTAGCGAAATATAATTGGAAATATAATTTTATTTCGACATATAATGCAAAAAAAAGATTTTGCCAATATAATATAATTTTTTATTCATGTTGGATTCTATATAATGCCATCGAATCGACTAATTTACGTCTAATTTACGTTGAAAAGTAATTGAAATATTCATCGATTTAGATTGATTCATGTCACAATTTTTGATGACTTTTCGACTCAGAATAAATCAATTTCGATTCAATATTGAATATTATTTCTTCACTACAGTTATTTCACCGTCTCCGATTAACTTGATCCTCCAATTAAATTCACTCTTCGGCTCTTTCTAATAAAGGGGGCAATTAGAAAGTGATAAAGAGTAAATTTTATCGGAGGATCAAGTTAATCGGAGACTGTGAAATAAGCTCTACACTGAAGTAGATTATCTGAAGTAAAAAACATATAAACTCTTTAATATTTAATTAATTATTAAAACAATTGCCAAATTACAAACAGAAATTTTGTTGTGACTTTTACAGTTATAAAGTAACTATTTCATAGAAATGGAAGCCTAAAAAAATTAATGTTATAACGCAATTATTATCCTCAAATCATAAAATCTTTATATTATCCATGTTTGCCAATATAATATAATTTTCTATTCATATTGCATTCTATACAATGGCAATGTTATTATATTTGACACGCGAATCAAAATAGCTTCGAATAGATATCGAAATGATGAAATATCGATGTCTTAACAGAAAACACATAATTTGCCTGTTTAGAGTTTGGCGCGATAAATGTGTGTCACAAATAATTTCTTCTTTTTAAAAAATATCATAAAGCACATACATCGAAATAAGCTTCAAATTTCGAGCAATATTTCGATATGATGTAATATCGATGATTTTGACGTCAATTAAACGTAGATTCGATAAGTTATTCCTCGCTGGGTTGAGTGGCATATATTCTTCTGTATAATGTAGGTTGCCCCACATTAGTCGAGTGTACGAAAGAGCTCGTTGCAAAAAGATTGTATGTAATATTTACAATACGATTTAAAAATTGGACGTGAGTAAATTTATAATCCGAGCACTTTTTACAAATTAGTGGTGAGTAAATTTTAGTGACCTCTATTTTTATTTTGGAATTACTAGTCCTAAATTCTCTTAGGTAATAAGAAATATTATAGTCTTAGGTATTTTTTTATGTATTTAGTATTAACTATTTAGTTTCATTGCAACTTGAAACATAGTGTACAAATAATGCCGCGAAAATCAAGGGAAAATTACTATAAGAACCGACAAAAGTTCAATAAACAGTTAAAGAAGGACGAGAGTAATTTTAAAAGGGCAAAGTCATCAACCGAAAGGTCTAGGGAATGTAGGAAGCGTAATAAGTCCGCACGCCAAGATGCGTTTCAAACGAGGTCGAGTCTTGAGCCACAACCTTCCACTTCAAATGCACAAATTGAGCCTGAAGAGCAAGAACAAATGGAAATTGATGTCATCGATCCAAAATTACAAATTTCAATATCAGGCATGAAAGACCAATGTACATCGCCCGATCCAAAATTACAAATTTCTATATCAGACATGAATGACCAATGTACATCGCCATCATCAACCGAAAGGTTTAAGGAATGTAGGAAGCATCAAAAGTCCGCGCGCCAAAATGCGTTACAAACAAGGTCGAGTCTTGAGCTACAACCTTCAACTTCAAATGCACAAACTGAGCCTGAAGAGCAAGAAAAGATGGAAGAACAAGATCAAAAACAAGAAGAGTATATTAGGCCTGAGACGTATCGTCAAATTTATAACAAGGCAACTAAAGAATTTGAAAAATTGTTTCTTGAGAACGATTTCGGACATGTATGTGATGTGTGTGACCGAATATGGTATAAATAAGATTTATTTAAAGTCGAACAGAGACATATATATATTCTAGAACAAGAGTTCTCAGAGTGTGATCGTGTCAAAGACTTTCAAATATGTTCATCGTGTAGACAATCAGTGTCACGTGGTAAAATTCCTTTGCTGAGTAAATCGAATGGCTACAAATATCCAGATCATCCGCAGAATTTGCCACCGTTGGATCCCATTACTGAACGTCTAATATCTCCACGACTTCCGTTTTTGCAAATACGCCGTTTACGACACGAAACCGGTACCTACAAGATAATAGGACAGGTTATAAACGTTCCGGTCGAGGTCGAGAACATGGTTAAACAATTACCTCGACAACTTGACGATGATTACACATTCAATGTTAATATCAAGAAACATATTATACATAAATCATCATATCTGAGTGGGCAAGTGAAGAAACGAGTTGTAAAGGAATGGCTTAGTTACATGGTGACAACACCTTTATATAAACATTACAAAATCCATTATAATGAGCAAGATGTGAATAATATCGATGGACAGCGACCTAGTACGAGTAGAGCAAGTGACAGCGAGGAAAATGACTACACATTAGAGAAGATCGACAATGACAATGATAATGAACTGTTGTTGGGACAACAACACACAATGCTTTGGAACGAAAGTAAATATTTAGACATTGCACCCGGTCAGAACAAACAGCCTTTGAGCGTTATTTACGATACATATGCAGAAGAATTATCATTTCCCGCTATATATTACGGTCATCCAAGAATATTTAAAGAGGGGACCCGAGCTACACCTTTCAGCATGGCCACTAGCGAGATTAGACGGAGGGACAGACGCGGTGTGACTCCACAGCATATTCTTTATATGGCTGCTAAGATCATGCGATTGAAAGTGAGCGAGGGACTTTATTCAACTTTCAAAGTTAACGCCACTGCAGAGAATATTACTCGACGCATGATAGAAGATAAAACGTTCATCGATGAGTGCGTGGAAAAGAATCTCGCCTTTCTGAAGTCCATACCCAACTCGATGCAATATTGGAATACACGGAAGAAAGATTTGTTTGCAATGATTAGACAACTCGGCAAACCTACGATGTTTATGACCATAAGTGCGAACGAGATACGCTGGCCTGTCCTACTTAAAATACTGCACAGATTAAGTAGAGAAGATAATGGTGTAGAGCTTATCGATCCAATAAACGAATTACGAGCGTTACAGCGGGCTAGCCTTGTAAACGAGGACCCTGTAACATGCTGCATATATTTCAACAAAATTGTAAACGTAATTATGCACATTATATCAACCAAAAAGTCATACAATCCCTTTGGAAAGTATCGTGTTGTGGACTTCTTTAAACGCATTGAGTTTCAACACAGAGGCAGTCCACACGCTCACATCTTGTTATGGCTAGAGAACGACCCCAAAGAAGCTATAACGGAGAATATGCCCGAAACCATACAACTTATTACTGATTTGTGCTCAGTGTCAGCCACAGATTTGCCAGATACCTACGCAAATCAAGTACACAAACACACGTTCACTTGTTACAAGAAGAAGAACGATAAGTGTCGCTTTAATATACCCTACTGGCCTATGAATCGAACTCGCGTATTGCTACCTATCACTAAAGACGATGGTCGCAGAGATACGTTGAAAAAGCGAGTCGACAAAATATCTCATAAGCTCACTGAGAAATCTTACAACACATTGGATGAGTTTCTTATTGATAACAATATGACAATGGGCTATTATCTGGACGTAATCCGAGCTTCATTACGTAGAGCAACGGTTGTTTACAAAAGAAACATGAACGAATTGTGGACAAACACTTTTAATCCATGGATAGCTAACGTGCTCAACTCCAACATGGATTTACAATTCATTATCGACGAATATTCGTGCGCAGCGTACGTTGTTGAGTATGTGAATAAAAGCAACCGTGGAGTGAGCAATTTGCATAGACAACTTATTGAATTACAGAAAGAACATCCCGATCAAGATTTTACTGGATTAATGAAGAAAGTGTGCATTAACATGTTGAACACAATGGAGATATCTTGCCAGGAAGGAGCTTGGTATTTGTTGAGACAACCAATGTCTGAAGCGAGTAGACAAGTGATCTTCGTGCCCACCATGTGGGCAAACGAACGCGTAAAATCACACAAGAGGAAGCGACAGATGGACATGGAACAGATAGACGACGATTCGACAGACGTCTGGACTTTGAATGTGTTGCAAAAGTACGAACAACGACCGAGAAAGTTGGAGGATATTTGTTTGGCAGACTTTGCAGCGTGGTATAAAAAGATAAACAAGACAGATTATAGAATGCGACAACATGCATGCATTCTGCGTTACAGCAATTATGACATGGCTGAGAAATTGTCGGAATACAAGCGAGAGATGGTTACGTTGTTCGTGCCATTCAGATGTGAACATATTGAAATTACTGACCATATGAAGTATCTACAGTTGTTTGACGAACACCGTGAAACGATTATGAGAAAGTTAGGAGAATATCAAAAAACTGACATCAATAAACACCTCGAGGAATATAACAGACTATGTGAGGATCTACAGAAGGATCGTGATGAGTTTGACGGAAGACAAGAGCATATTGTACAAATGATGGCCACAACTGATGTCAATAACGATGACATTAACAATATTAACGTGGGGAATTTGACGGCCGTGGTGCGACAGCGGACAAACGTTATGACCGCAGAAGAGTTTTGTGAGAAGATGCGCATGACCAATCCAGAACAACGAGATTTCCTACTGACATTGATGAATGCATTGGTAAACGGAGATAGAACCGTGCAAGTGTTTTTTACTGGTGTCGCAGGGAGTGGCAAAACGTTCACTTTAAACTTGGCAAAAGAAGTGACGAATAGATTTGCTCAAACACACACCACAAAAACCAATGCATACGTGGCATGTGCTTCAACAGGTAAAGCAGCTGTGGCTATAGGAGGCACGACTGTTCATTCTGCCTTTAGAATAGCAATATCCAGACGAGCTAACGCAGGAATATCTAGAGAGACCATACAGACGTATCGCAACGCATTTGCTGGTGTCAAAGTTGTGTTTATTGACGAAGTTAGCATGATAGGCGCCGACATACTTGACAAGATACATAGTAGAATGGGCGATATTACAGGTAACTTTGACGATCCATTCGGCGGAATGAATATTATCTTTTGTGGTGATCTTAGACAACTTTCACCCGTAAACGCTAGAGCTATCTTCAAACCGCTGAGAGACTCTATTACCGGCGCTGTTCTTTGGCAATCGCTATACTTCTATGCTTTGACAAGAGTGATGAGACAGAGCGATGTAGTGTTCTCCACCATACTCACTAAAATCGGTAACGGAGAAGTATTGACGAACGACGAGAACAATTTGTTGGAGAGTCGTTTCAGATCTGTAGAGTGGTGTAACAAGCATGTCCCTGGTGCCATACGCCTCTACCATCGCAATTGTGAAGTTGAGAAATACAACGTAGAAGCAATAGACTCAATGTATACCAGTGAATGTAATGATATAATTCAGGGATACTGTAGTGATGAAGAGCTAGTTAGTGCAAAGACGAAGCTGTACAAACTGAGTGTCACCGAATGTGGTGGTTTACCGTACATGTTGAAACTGTGCGTAAACAGGCCGTTTATGGTAAATTGTAATATTGACGTCGAAGATGGGCTAGTAAATGGGGCCATTGGTGAAGTAAAATATTTAGAGTTCGACGAAGAAGATGAAACAAAGCTCAAGCGAGTGTGGTTACAGTTCGAAAACAATGACATAGGAGTCAAGTTGAGATTGAAATCGAGACCGTTGGTTGCCAGCAGATCAGGAGTATTGTCTAAAGAGTGGACTCCAATAACAAAGAGACATGCAACCATTTTCATCACTTCTAAAATAAAGTGTAAACGAATTCAATTTCCGTTGTCACCGGCATGCGCCTTGACCATCCACAAATCACAAGGAGGCACGTTCAACGAAATTGTATTTAACTATCACAAGAGTCAAGACCAGCAGCTCGTGTATGTAGCACTATCACGAGTTACATCTATTAACGGCTTGTATCTGACTAATGATACTGACGATTACAAATTCTACCACTCCAAAGGTACTAACTCGCCAAAGATAATAGAGCTGAGGAACGAATTGCAACGTTTACGCAATTACAAACTCAAAACTGTGTGTGATGAAGCCAAACAATTTCTATATAATGCTAACAATTCGATAATGAGCTTCAATGTTCAGAGTCTGAGAACACACAGTGCTGACTTAGAGAGTGACATTATTTTACAGAGAATAGATTTGCTAGCTTTAAACGAAACTTGGCTGAATGACGACGAACGAGTGAACATCGAAGGTTTCAAATGGATAAACCAGTATAAACGAAGCGATGTGAGAGCAGGCGGGATCGCCATATACGAGAAAAACGTAGCCAATACGATGGCGACGCCTCATATACTGATGAAAATTGATGGCAAAAATGATATACGATTTACTGCTGCAGACAAATACGGAGACATATGCGCAGCAGAGGTGATAATTTGCAATAAGAAATGTTTATTGGTGTCTGTTTATATCAGTCCCAACACTTCTAGAGAGAACATAGAATTCTTTATTTCTAGAAATTTAATTGCTTACAGTCCAAACATTGGTAAAATAAGTTCAATATTGGAAAAGAATGGTTGCAACGATATACCCATCATATTAACTGGGGATTTTAATTTGGACGTATCAAAGTGCGAGAACGAAAAGTTCATAGAGTTTATGCGCAACGATTTTGGCTTACATCTCTCATCAGACAAATCACCTACAACATTAGGAGGATCCTGCATTGACATGATGTTCACGAGACACGTTGACAACCTACGTTGTTATAGATATATCTCTTATTTTTCCTATCACAAACCAATACTTGGAATTACTACTGAAAAAGATGATGCCATGCCTTCTACTTTTAATAACATTAATTTAGAATCAGCATAAATTATTACAAACATTACATATAAAAGTTAGGGATAAAAGAATGGGGGGGTTTTTAGTGGGTAGGCGATGGATGGTAGTATTATCTTATGCGATGTACCCCCATTGAATCCCACACATCCAGTAGTACGGGCTACAGGATGTCTTGTCCCTCTAGAAGCTAGGATCGGAAAGTAATTGCCTTGGCAAGAATTAAACGATTGTTGCTTTTAGAAGGGCGTAACGAAGATTTTCCCCTCCAACGCAAAAAAAAAAAAAAAATTGGTTTAACAAATAACTTAAAAAGTTGACGTAGTTCTACGTTGTTGTTTGCGGCACAGTTGTTACTGTGCCCGTTTGTTTTTTTTTCAAACAGTTTGGAGAGCTCACACAAGTTGGCAATGGGCCTCGTGTCTGAGGGAGAGGCCGGAGATTTGACCTTGGACAGTGGGCGAAGTATAGCTCGCTTCCACAGGGGCGGAAAGTGACTACGTTTAAGACAACTATTGAATAGTGAGGTTAGGAGATTGCCAATACTAGGTCGGGCTAAGGCTATGGCATAAAGTGGTATTTGATCGTAACCAGTGGCAAGAGAAACGGAAGATGAGGAGACGAGAGTACTTAGATCATCACTGGTTATCTGGGAAAAACTAAAAAGTGGTTCATTCGGCACTATGGATGAGATAATATCAGAAAATTGAGACTGAGAACATGAAGGAAAACAGTTGGAGATAGAGGTATAATGAGCATTGAGAGTGTCACGTGAAAAGAAATCTAGCGGAGAGGATAGGGGCGACTCGACCAGGCCGAGATTAGCAAGCTCACGCCATAACTTAGATGGATCAGAAATTACGGTTAATCTCGCCATGTTAAAGTGTTCTCTGGCTCTTCTCAAATCAACAGTGAGACTGTTCCTGTACTGCCTATAAATATGAAAATCAAGCACGCTACCAGATCTTCGAGCAATATTGTATAGTCGATTGCGATGCCGAATTCCGCAAGCGAGGACATCAGTGAGCCAAGGCGCAGATGGACGATTTACACAAAAGGTGCGAATAGGTGCATGCCTGTCCAAACTGGAAATAAAGTCTTTGACTATGGTGTCCAGGATGCCGTCCAGGTCAGACTCGCCGAGATCAACACCGCCGAAATCCTCAGTAAAGGAAGAAGACAACGTTGAGGTGAGAGTTTCAACGAATCTCTGCTCATCAAACTCTTTATAGTTCCGGCGAATCAGAGTACGCCTCGCGATGGACGGAACCACAAACGAATACGTCAACTCAATAAGGTCATGACCGTTGATGAAGGGTGCGTCCGACTTACGAAACGATAAAACCTTGCTCAGACTGTTGACGATGAAAACGTCGAGCCATGAGTCGGAAGAAGGAGTATGATAGGTCGATTGCGACTTCACTATGTGGAGCGACAATTGCGTGACCATGTTTCTAAGGTGATTGGGTTCGTATGTTGAGGCAAGGAGATTACAGTTAAGGTCGCCCGAAATAATAATGTTCCTGTAGTTGTGCACAACCGAAGATAGAGTGTCAACATATTTACTAAAGTTTTTTCCTTTCGGTCTGCGATACATCGAAGTAAAAAGGAGAGGCTCGCATGCGTCACTCCGAACGTCAAGAACAAGATATTCGGGTTCATTAGAGAAGGACGGAGGCGACGCCGCCAAAACACGCGCGCGCAGCGAGTCGTGGATATAGCAAGCAACACCTCCCCCCTCCCTGCCCTCTCTATCAGCACGAAGCAAATAATATCCCGGGATGCGAACTAGGTCGTCGGAAATATGCGAGTGCAGCCAGGTCTCAGAAATCGAGATGATGTGAAAAAAGTTTGACGCTATGAAAGCCTGGACTGACTCAAGATGGGCAGGAAGGGAGCAGGCATTGAAGCATGCGATCCTAAGACGACGCAAAGCAGAAGGAACCACATCCGCCGCCACAGGTCAGTGAAGCTGCTCAAAATCAGCCTCCGAGGCTATTAAGATTGGAGGCAGACCATTGTCCTTACGGACAAAAATCTGACCATCCCTACTCCATACATATTGGTAGGCCATTTGCCTAGCCCTTACTCTCGTCTGACGTAACAAATTATAAGTGTCAGTAGGAAGGAGTTCGTTTACATAGATATGCCCGGAAATACTTTTAGAGAAAACATCACTGACGGTGAGTCGGCGCTTGCGGCGCATAACCCGCAGAATATACTCTGAAATCTCTCGTGACTTGAGCGCGACTATGAGAGATCTCGTGCGTCCAGCGGAGTCAGCACGAAGATCTGAGGCAGAAACGGAGGCCGGGGCCCCGTCGCGCGCCACGGACGCATTCCTCCGCCCCACATCGCGAGTCTCAAGAACGTCGGAAGCCAGCTGAGAAACGTCAAGCGCACGAAAAACCCCAGCGACGAGCACGTCAGGCGCATCGGTAAAAATGCTTGGAATGCCAGAGATAATAATATCCGACGTACGAGAGACCCGCGATGCAGCAGACGACAGACGATCGGTAAGCTGAGTACCGACCAATCGTCCACCACGAGCCTCCAACTCCGCAATACGATCACCGTAATCCGACATGACTCTCAGAACCTCGGGTATCTGGTTCAACTTTCGCTCTACATCAGCATTCACGGATTCCTGGTGGCTGATGAAGGCAGTGATCGCAGTGATCTTCCTGTCAGACTCGTCAAACCTGGCGGTGATCCTCCTGTCCGATTCATCGAGCCTGGCAGCAAGTCTCTTCTCCGATTCGTCGAGCTTGGACAAAATCGACTGAAGCAGCGTATCAGTCTGTGGTTGTGTGCCCGAAGGAGAGGCCATATCCATCGGATCAAAGGATACTGCACACTTGTCGAGCTGCGGTGTAAGCGGCAATTCCGGCGACGCCGCTAAGGCCTTGCAGCAATGATCGGCGTATTTAGACGAGGAATACGACCTGATACAGCCGGGGTGGAACACTTTGTTGCACTGGCATGCAACCGAAGCTGTCGCAATTGACTTCTTGCACTTATAACACTGCATAAGTGACGCGTTGCACTAATTCAGGATCGAAAACAAGAGAAGCGCAGTATGGCAATCCAGTAGGAGACAGATGGTAATACGTTCGAAGCCGCGGATGGTAACAGGCAATAGCACATGCGGAAGCCCACAGATGGTAACTCGTGCGTAGAGCAGGTGCGAAAAACAGGACAGCGCGGAGATGAAAAAAGTAGGAGCATGCGCAGCGAGAGTCCACGTCGATCCAGATCGATGAGGCGAAAGTGAGGTTAGAAAGAGAAAAATACCTTCCTCAGGATATCCGGGACAGCAGTTGCAAGGAAAGAAAGATGCAATATCAATCCACACAAGCAACAAAAAGCCTGCTCGATTCTGTAACAAGAATTGCCCGAAGGCAGCTTGCGGCAGAGATATGTTCGGTTAAAGCAGGAGCAACAGAACGGACGTGCACGTTGTACTCACCAGAGAGAGAGAGGGAAGAGAGAGAGAGATGGAGAGAGAGGGAGAGATAGAGGAGAGAGAGAGAGAGAGGAGAGGGAGAGGGAGAGGAGCGGAGATGAGAGAGGGAGAGAGGAGACGGGGAGGAAGAGGGAGAGGGAGAGAGCAGGGACAGGGAGAAGGTCGTGAGAGTAGGACGAGCTGCCTGGAAGAGATGTTTGCGGACTCTGCTATCTTTCCCTTTCGGTTTCTTTCTCTTTCCTTTTCTCTCTTCGAGGTCCTCTCTGCCTCGCTTTCGCGAGTCTCGAGAGGGAGTGCCGGTCTCTGTCTCCGAGTTATCTCGAGGGTCTCTCTCTCTTGCCTCCCTCTCTCAGAGAGATTGAGTTGATGAGAGAGAGAGAGAACGTGAATACGAGCTACGAAGAGGAATAGAGAGACATCGCGCGCGAGGGAGAGATATCGCGAACGGGTGACGGGAGCGAGAGGGACCGCGCGAACGGGGCAGCGAGATAACGGGTAACGGGAGCGAGAGGGACCGCGCGAACGGGGGAGAGAGAACGCGTGCGGGAGCGCGCCGTGTGACGTCACGCGGACCGACGCAGCCGTTGCACGCGGACCCCTCCCTCCCCCCGCGGCGCGCCGAGAACGCGGTTCCCCTCACCCCGCGGACCCCTCCCGCGCGGCGCCCGAAAACGTGGTTCTCCTCACCCCGCGGACTCCTCCCCCGCGGCGCCCGAAAACGCGGTACCCCCCCCCCCCCGCGATACCTCCCCGCGCGGTACCCCCCTTGCCCCTCACCCCCTCCTCGGAGCTCCGCGGGAAAAACCGGCATACCTTACCTACATTTAAGTTTACTGGTATGTCGGCTAGACAAAATTCTTGCGTATATTCCTTAGTAAAACCTTCACGGAGCGCAGCAAGTGGCCATTGCAACTCTTCGATATCAATGACAATATGTAAACTGCCAGAAATGTGAATATTTTTTTCAACTTTACATCGACGACATTTATAATTGGAATTAGACGCGAATAAATTAAGAGACTCCTGCAATCTATTTAACCCATTCTTACAAAAGGGAATCAAATTTACCATAATAGTTTTATAGAACATTATCTTTGTAGATTTACATTTTAGACATTCTAATTGAGATTGGATACTTTCTTTTTTTTCCAAAAAGTGAGTTAGTTAAGCTACCAATATTGAGATTACAGTCAACATTCTCTTTAGATGGTAATTTTGTAGAAATTATTATTTCAGCTCTAGAATGATATATTTCTTGATTTCCTCCACATTTTGTAAATTTTTTTACGAATATCATGAAAGGAGTCTTTAATTCTTCCACCGTCAATTGATAGTTAACCCAATCTATGATACCACAACGAACAGCATGCGTTAGAGCATCAAATCCACAAGTATTTATAACTTTGACTTTACCGAGATGTGTTTTAATTGGACAGACTATTACCATTAATTAATAATGGCAATTTGTGGCAAATCTTTAGATTAGCTAATTTGTTTTTAATGTCTGAACATGGTCGAAGATAGGTACCTCTATGTTTTTTCTTATTTAAACTTTTTCAATTTTTTATTTCATTTAAATGCGCGTTCACATTTAATGTGATGTCTTTTAAAGTTTCCCTAAAATCAGTCTTTTTTTCATTTTCGTCGTCAGTTTCATCAGTCCCTTTTATTCTTGTTGAACAAAATTGAGGAGTTGTGCTTAGTATAGATGAATTTCCCGTTTGTTCTTCGATTATAAGATCCGATGCATTTCGAGAACTTAATCCTACAAAACAAAATTGATTGTTCAGATCCGTAGTCCGAACGGCACGCCTGCGAGCGCGACAGCCCGTTTTGCGCTCCCTCGCCCGTGAAGTGGGGCGAGCGCGACACCACCCCGCACCGCGAGCGCGAGTAACATCTGTCGCCGCGGGGCGGCTGTCTTTCGCGCGTTCAAAATATCAACACAAAAGGCATATAAGGGCAAGCCTGCCCATAAGGAAACGTTCACTCTCGCAGTGAATACTCCCCCGTGACATTACACAAGCCGGGTGTCGAGGAAATAGCGATCAAGAGCAATCAGTGCGAATCCCGCTCCATTCTGGAGCGAGCGGAATCCACCTACAACTCCTCGGAGCGAAGAGCGAGGGTTGACTTAAGGCAACTGTTGAAACCGGTAGACTCCGCCCCTCCCATTCGTCGAACAGGACACGTTCGCTCAGTGGTGGTCGAGGCTAAGGGCCGCTCTACACGAAGCTCCAGTAAAGGACGACGACGTCCCCGACCGAGGAGGCGAGCCAGGAGGCCCTCCCATACCAGAAGACCACAGGTGACTAGGGAACCTGCGCCTCCACCTGAGCTGAGGTGTCTGCTCACACCGGTGAGCCTCCCCGAATCACACCGGAGACTCACCCGTCCACCAGGGCTGAGCCTAGCTCCGGGTGACCCTCGGGCTCTGAGACCTCTACCTCCGGACGCCTGGAGAACCATCGGCACGCAGACAGAAGAAGAGGAGGAGCAAGGAGCAGAAGATCGACAAGCCAGCCCTGCCCTTCCCTGTGATCCCGGAGTTACCCCTCGATCGGGCCCCTAAAACTCCGGGAAAAGAGGCCGATCTAAACAACAATCAGAAGGTCTTCTATGACGAAGACCTTCCTGGTCGGCCACTCAATGCTAAACAAGCAGCCAAAATAAAGCTCTTGTTTTAGTAATTTTTGAAAAGTCCTGCGCCCTTGTGCGCAGGCATAATACAACCTAAAGACAATCCTATGATGTACCTGACGATGCAATAAAGCTTTATTTACAATATCCGAGAGTCATGCTTAACTAAGCCTCTGACTTCCTTCCACGAAAATTCCCTGCCGTTTCAAAAAGTTGATATTTTTAGCTTACAAAAAATACAAAACGCAACTATCTATTTATTATATTTATTCTATTTATTATATTATATTATATATACTGTTGGCAAATTTGGTGTCCGGTCGTAACTCCGGTTTGCCAATTAGCGAAAGACGCCGGGTTCGACCCCGACAGGGATCAGGCGTGCGGTTAGGAGAAGATACTTATGTTTCGTGGAGTAAGGCACAAAATATCTTTAGTCTGTCTATACAAAGTTACGGTGAACGCACTCGTACAGTGAGCGCGGTACTCGACGCGCACGTGATTCGGTGGTGTACTGGGCGCGCTGATCACGTGACGCGGGTATGTTAGCCGGTCGCGGTAGCGAGGGCAATTAGTAAGCGCAACTTGGAGCTTGCTTAATGAACGCACTTGGGACGTTATACAGCTGTCGCACTTGTGGTCGTAAAGCACAAGACGCGAGAATGTTCATCAGTCGCGGCAGCGATAAGATGAGCGGGCGCACAATGGCGCGGCACGTAGCGGGCACTGAAATGCGTATGTTCACCGTTCGCGGTGGCGAGGGTGAATTGCAGCAGACGCACTAACGGCGTGATAGTTTAGCGGGGCTCTGAAAGAGCAGCAAGACCCGTGTGCACGACGGCGTATATGCGACCGCGTGAAACGGAGTAAAAGTGAACGGATGCACTACGGCAATTATGCTACCTCGTGAACCGGAGTATCTTTCGCTACTACTGAGACCGGAGCTCTCGTGGTCCCGTCTCGGGAACTTTCGGGCGCGCGACGCGCATCGACCAATCATTCGCGTTTACCGGATCATGCGATCACGGCATGACAGGATCGATACGCGTTGGGAGAAGCTTCGCGGTCAGGGTTGACGGGGGGAGCGGCGGAAATCCCTTCGTTCGGAGAGCGACTAAGGGATGGCGTTACGGGTACTTTATTGATTCACGATCGCGACGGATTGAAAGATTTCCAAACATATACTATAACCATTTATATTACTGTTTATTATCAAATAATAATATGATCTCGCTCGACTTAGCAAACAGCTAAGTAATTTAAAACGGCCAAATTTCGAGCAATTAACGGGTGTTGAAAATATATTTAATAATTACAATAAAAAAAATACAATCGTGTTAACGTTTCGAGCCTTACTTGGCCTTCTTCAGAACAATAAAACTATGAATACCACATTACGCATATTTCGTATCAATTTACAATGAAAGAATCGGAGTCGATCTCACGCACTAATTTACATTACTCAGAGTAGATCTCACCCATGAATATGGACAGAAAGACAAAGTGAAGTCGGAGAGTACCTCTTCGGATATTCGTCAAGGTTATATACAAATTCGGCCATATTCCTCGTTGCATGTCTCATGTGTGTCCATGAAACCATGTGATTAAGACTATTTATTATATTTATTATATTATATTATATATACTATAACTATTTATATTACTATTTACATTGTAACGGCCTATCTTTATGGATCGAACGCGGACCAGCTCGCCGGATCAGGAGTTCGATAGATGGCCCAGAGACAATAATCAGATTACAATGCACACTTGATAGTTTATTTAATGTGTTACATACAGAAAGTGACGGAACGCAGTATTACTCATTTGGTTTAGTACATACGGAAGTGACGGCACGCGGTATTACAATGCGGTGAGAGCGCGGTATTTACAGCGGAAGATAGTGCATGTGCACTCGGCGCGATATTACGGAACGGACGAAACGCGGTATTACAATACAGTGAGAGTGCGGTATTTACAGCGGAAGATAGTGCATGTGCACTCGGCGCGATATTACGGAACGGCCGAAACGCGGTAGTACAATACGGTAACAACGGACGCGGAATTTACCGCACGGTGACGGAACGCGGTCTCTCAGGATACGCGGTATCGAGGACGGTGGGGCCCTGGGGCTTATGGCAACGAGAGTACTCGTTACGAGGCCGAGCGTGCTCGACCCCGCGTAGCCGTGCCGTCAGGAGTACGTGTGATGAAGGTCGGGGACACCCGAGAGCACTCGGTCGAGGCGCAGAGCTCTGAACCTCGTTGGTGTGTCGCCCTAGGAAAAGTGGTCGGTAGGCTTCGTCGGGAACAGCGGACTGCTGGAGCGGAGACGAAGTGTCTTCTTTCGCCGGAGCGCCGGCTTATATATCCCGGCGCGGCGGGCCCGTTGGGAGGGAGGTCGATCTTCCGGCGAGTCGTGCGGGGGTATGCTTACGCGCGCTCGCCTTCAGCGTGGCTCGGCTCCCTTCGGCGTTTGTCGGCGCCGCGCGAGGAAAGCACCGGTGCCGCGTTTTGCCCGCGCACCCGGTGCCTTTGGTGCGTTTAAAAATGTGGGCGCACCGCGCTCTGTCCTCGCCCGACGGAGGATCGGTCGGGCGGCATCCGGCGGATGGTGGCCGGGGAATGATGCTGACGGAGGGATGTATCGTTACAACATTACTATTTATTACAATTTCCCTAACAGATGACGATTGAGTAGTATTTTACCTGTATCATCTTCGATAACTATTGGTTCAGAATGCTGTATATGCGTGGGTGAATTTTCATTAATATCGCAGAGCTGATCATTTTGTGTGTGCTTTTGACAGTTATGTAATAAATTTTTAGATGAAGATTCTGTGTGAGTGACGTAAGTAGGGATTCCGAACTCAGGTGCTCCGAGGGGGGAGCGTGGCGGGGGGGAACTCGAGGGCGAGGGAGTCCTAGGGAAGGGGGGGATCAGGGTTTCGGTGAGCGCGTCGGGACATGTTCTATAAACAAATGTCATCTCGCGTCGATGTTCGGCCGATAGTATTTATAAAGAGATATCATTTCACACTTCAGATGCGAGCGAGCGCCTATGACAGGCAGCTATAATTTATTACCTGCGACTAGCATGACGCCGATGTCCTTTTCATTTTTCTTTCTAGGAAGAGTCATCAAGCACGGGAGGGGGGCATTAGGGTATCGACGAACGTCGATGACAGAATTTATAAACGAATATCATCTCGCACTGCAGATGCGAGCATCGATAGTCGACGTAGATACTTGACCAAAAATTTTAGACGATTCAACCGTCGCGGTCTCCTCTTTATTTTTCTTTCTAGGAAGAGCCGCTTATCGGGGTTTCGTGGCGCCATTCGGTTATGGCGTCGCGTGTTACAAAGGCGAGCGCCGATGACAGGCTGCTAGATTTTATAAACACTGGACAGCATAAGCGCAGCAACGCGACTCAATTTCTATGGGAGATATTGCTTCTCTGCAGTGCATGCACACCATGCACTAAAACAGAAGAAACGATACGCGATGCTCTAGTTGGAACGAGAGGAAAAAGCGATAGAAAAAGTATATAAGGAAGAATGAAGCGAGTCAAAATCACAGTCTGTGATTTGAAAGTCTACGCGTCGGTATATCGATTGAAAAAAGTATAGCGGTTATTTTCTTGCACTTTTGTGCCGAGTATTCAATACAGAGGAATATTTTTTTACCATAAAGGAGATGACAATAATTTTGATATGAATGTAGATGAGGATCGCGCGTTAACGGACGACAGTGATTACTTCAGCGATGAAGACGATGATCATAAAGAAGTCATCGATAAAATAGTGTCGCGTTCGGAAATTGTTGTATTAAATTTACATACGAAACAGTGCGTAATATATTTTTATTATTCAACGGGTGGTGCACTTGCACTATGTCCTTCGTGCATGATAGCTGTACCGGACCTTGATATCGGGCACATGTACGCTGTCAGAAAACACTTCGTTGAGTTACGCGATACGATGCATTTCCGCGCCTGTTCAAAGTGTCGACGATCATTGTATATGACATTTCCGTGTAACATATGCCCGATTTGCACACAATAAGAAAAACATTATCGCGGACGGCTCTTAAAAGTTCATACTCGGGGCTGAAGTTTTTTTGTGTCAAGTGGGCGGTATAAAGGAAACATTTTTTCAAAACAGTGAACAAAAATGGAGATGGACAATAATTTTGAGGCAATAATGGATGTAGATTCATCCGACAAGGATCGTCCGTTGTCACCGGACAGCACTTATAACAGCGATGAAGACATACCGCAAAGAAGTTACTAAGAAAATAGTGTCGCGTCCCGAATTTTTAGCGTTAGATGGACGTACGAAGTGTTGCGCCATTTATTTCTATTATATATACGATTCATATATCCTGTGTGCTTCGTATATGATCGCTTCACCAGACACTGGTGAGCACATATATGCTTTTCGAAAGCATGTAACCGAGCCGTACGACGCAATAAATGGTCGATTTTGTAAAGATTGTAGTACTCCATTGTACCAAATATTGCCGTGCAACATGTGCCCGATATTTGCATGAAGTGATTAAAAAAACATTATCGCGAGTGGGACATTATATATAACGTGCGCAACATGGTATGGATAATTGAGGAGAACTCTATAGAGTTTCCAAAATCTGTGGATGATTTAAAAACGGAATATTATATAAACGATATCGCCGATGCTTTGAAGGACAATGGAGATGTGCGAGAAGAAAGATTGACGGATGTACAACGAATATCATCGGTGCAGTTTCTTCGCGATCGCGAACTAGGTATACGCGGAACCAGTCAACGCATCGTTAGACAAGGAATCGTTATCGATACCGATTTTGCCTATAACTGGGATTCTAACGTGAGACAGAAAGTGTATCGACGGCTGCGGGACGAGTGCGTTAGCGAGGAAGAATCACGTGCAGCTAACTCGCTGTGCTAACGTTGTGCCATATTATATTAAACCTATTGTTGACTATCACTATTGGGCGACTGAAATTATTGAAAAGCTCAATTATAAGTGTAAAGCAATATACATTAAGATTCATACAGGTATTGGGAAGTACGTTGAATGGCGGTGATGAACAACTACGTCTGTCAATGTACCCTAACCCTATCAATGATCCTAATCATCTATTGATGCTTGAAAGGACTGGTGATCGTGAACTTGACGATTTTGATAATTGGCACTTTAATGTCCCCTTCTTCAGTCTTCGTCGTTTTATGGCTATGCACTATTGCGTTCAACGTTGCGAACGATATTGTTCAGCGTGTGATCGAGCCACGTGCAAGTGCTCCATCGAAGAATGTGACGTGATTTAAAAATAGTGTGTAAAAAAGACAGTAACTATAAAAAAATGGAACATCCCGATGAAACGGAACACGACCTGTTGGAACAATCCCACGAAGTCGCTACCTTGGGTGAATATTTTGCATGGGCACAGCGATGCAAGGAGTTTATTGAGCAACTCGAAGAACGCTGTCGTGTCAAGCGTCCGCGGCTCTCAATCGGACACAGACAATCTTTAGTGGCAATAATCGCGCGACTCGAAGGTGCGAAGACTCTATTACAGAGACGTTTCGTACATATCGATGGTGAGTACGCTGCGGGCAGTAGTAGTGACGATAACGCGGAAAAACTCGTTTGGCGAGAGATCGATACCGCGTTCGAAAGCCGGTGCGGTAATAAATACCAATCACATCAAACCGTGACAATTTCTCGAAGATGCGAGAGTCATCGTGCTCGATCGTGTGCGAAACGTCATGCAAAGACACATAAGTGTAAAGATAAACACTGTGTTCAACGGCGAGTTTGTAACGGGTGACAAACGTGCGAATAAAAGTGTCAACACGAGAAACTGTGAACTCTTTTGCGCGCAAACTCTTTCAGATTTGCGCGAGTGGTACGATCGACACGTTATCGAGCCTACTTTATCATCTCTGGAGGAATTTCATGAACGCGACAGCGGGTGGGCGTTGTCGCGTATACTCAATTTGACAGTGAACGTGAACAAGTACAATCCTATGCGCGCGGGATGTTACATCGATTTACCGCAAGAAATTAAATTGAAAAGAGCGGTGATCAACGTGCAATCTATGGACAATGCGTGCTTCGCCTGGTCAGTGGTGGCTGCTCTACATCCAGCCGAAAGAAATTCAGAACGGGAATCCTCGTACCCTCATTATACAACAGTACTGAATTTACAAGGCATTGAGTTTCCAATGACGTTGAGTCAAATTAAAAAGTTTGAACGACTCAACGATATATCCGTCAATGTGTATACCATCGAGGGAGAGAAGACGCTAGCAGTTCTCCCGATACGGCTTACCGACCGGAAGAGAGAAAAGCATGTCAATTTACGGTACGTGCAGGACCCGCGAGACGACAACGTGGGACATTTCGCGTGGGTCAAAAACCTATCCCGCCTCGTGAGCACTGTGACGTCCTGGTGATGCGGGTTGCTCGATCCGACAGAACGTCCTTCGTTGATGGGTCCTGTCCTGGGTTGCCAGACTTGGGGGTAGTTTATCCCATATCGCTTTAATTAATTAGTTTCAGAAGATATAAAAATATTTTATATACGAAAGTTGATTAGTTTTTCAAGGTGATTTCGATGATTTAATTAGTTAAGACGGATGATGATATCATTTTAATTGTTTATAACAATTGTTCTTAAAAAATGTTAATAAAGTAATTGTTATTTTAATGTAGTAGTCTTCTTTAAATATAAAAGAATGCGTTTCTATGATTGTTTTATCTTTAACTATTCGTTTTCATTTTTATTTTAATATCCGTATGCTAATTTATTGCATAGGGTAGATATATTAAGCTATCCTTGTTTTAACGTGTGTCGCATAAGTCTGTCTCTCAGATTCGCGAGGTGAATATTTAATTTTCAATCTTATTTATTAATTTAACTAATTTAAATAGAAAACTGGGATTAACGCCATTGACGTTTAAAGACATGAGAGATTCGATTTTTATCATAATAATCAGGTGTCAAAATTTTCGTTCAAAAATGAAATTTGTTATAGCCAAAATGTATAAAGGACCAAGAATATTAATATAAAAGTAGTCCGGTCTTCCTAAGTTTGAATGGTAAAAAGTTTAAAATGGCGGATGTGAAACTTTAATAATTTATAACTCGAAAACGGTAAGAGATAGAGAGATGGGGTTTCTTTTGTTGTATTCAGGTAATTAAAGGCTTTATTTTAAAGCGTTCAAAATTTTTGTGTTTTATGGATTTCCGTAATTTTTATTTATATCTCGGAATTGAGAAGAGATATGGAGTGAGAGTTTTCGTAAGATTAATTGACATGCTCTGCTGAGTGATTGTAATGGTTTTATTGATTATTTTTAATATTAATTTTATGATTAATTTTATTGTTAATTAGTTCATTTTGAAAGATACAAAAATAATTTATAAGCAAGAGTTGTTTGACTTTTCATGATGTCTCCATTAGTCATATCAATTGGGTCTGTTAATGATATAGTTTAATTATTTATAACAATTGCATTTGGAAAAATTAAATAAAATAGTTATTATTTTAGCGTGATAATGTTCTTTAGGCGCGAAAGATTATGTCCCTATGGTTAGTATATTTTTATTCAATTGATTTCTATTTTATTTAATTTTATTAACGCGTCTATATCGAGCATACTCTTCTTTCCGTTAGATCCGTAGATCAGACTAAATTTATATTACACGAAGAATTTTGTAATACCTATATCAGCGATAGATAGTAATAAACAATTAATTGCAATGGTACTTTGAAGGAATTTAACAGTTTAATAATTGTTTGTCCAAAGTTCTAGAGCTTATTCATGAGGATAGGCCTTGTTACTAGGCGGTGTGACGTCCCGGTGATGCGAGTTGCTCGATCCGGCAGAACGTCCTTCGTTGATGGGTCCTTCTACTGCTGGTTAAAAGGGTAAAACCCCAGGATAATTAGCTGACCTCGGCGATGTGGGTTGTGGTTTCTCAGAGTCCTTCAGGATATCGGGTAGATATCAGGTACTGTGACGTTCAGGTGATGCGAATGCTCGATCCGGCGGAACGTCCTTCTTCTGCTGGTTAAGGGGGTAAAACCCCAGGATAATTAGCTGGCCTCGGTGATGTGGGCTGTGGCTCCTCGGGGTCGATCAGGATATCAGGTAGGTACTCAATGATGGGAGAGGTTCATTGGCGCACAGTACAATTGCGTACGTTGCAATTGCACACAGTGCTATTGGACACATAAAGTCGCGCACGTTCCGTTCGATTAGACACGTTTCAATTGCGCACAGTTCGTTTAGACACATTTCAATGGCGCACAGTTCAATTGGACACCGTTGCTTTTGGACATAACACATATTATAAACTTATTTAAATAAATAAACGTATGTTGCATTGGACACAGTTCTTTTGCGCACCGTTCAATCGCGCACCGTTCAATCGCGCACCGTTCAATCGCGCACCGTTCAATCGCGCACCGTTCAATCGCGCACCGTTCAATCGCGCACCGTTCAATCGCACACCGTACAATCGCGCACCGTTCAATCGCGCACCGTTTAATCGCGCACAGTTAGATCAAGCGTATCTTAAATATTCATACGTTATGACTGTTGATACATCTAAGAAACGGCAATGAAGTGTAAGACAAAACTGGAGAATAATATAATGTAATTATTAATTATTGACGGACAGCATCGTACCAATAAAATGCAGAAACATGCTCGTCTGTAAAATAATTAGCACCGTTACATATTTTTCCAATAAAGTCATTACGCTCCAAGTTGTTACAACTGCGATTTCTCGCTGACGAATTTACTGTGATTGCTTCCCAGATAGCACTGGACATTCTCAGAAAATCCATTTTAAGTCCGATTTATGTCCGCACGTCCATGGACATAAAATGAACATTCAAGAGATGTCCATTGTTTGAATTGAAAAGGATGTCCTATTCGGATGTTTATTTTATGTCCGCATTTGGATCTTACTTTTATGATTTTTATGATTTTTATTATATATTTAATTTAATATTATATTATATTAATATAATATTTCTAATATATATATATATATATATGTATATTGTTGCGTGCGTGCCGCCCGGTATGCTTTTCGTAACTCCGAGCTGAAACGTGCAGCGAGCAGTCTTTCCGTCAAGTCGCGAAGCGTCCCCTTGACAACGGGCGGCTGTTTAACAACGGAGCCTTTTCAGAATTATCTCGGCTTCTTAACTGTTCTGACGTGTTCTCTTGTGTTCCGTTTTAATAAAGAGATTCGATCGTTTAATTACGTGTCGTTATTTCCGTGAGTGCGCGAGTGTGTGTGAGTGCGAGAGAGTCATCCGAGGAGTCACGGGCTCAACGTCGGCCTGGGCGTAACATTTTTGGGGGCTCGTCCGGGATGAACACTGATACAATGGCAACGACGAGAAAGACGGCCCGCACCTTGATCTCGGAGGTTTCCACACATTCAGCGGAAGCGGTGACACTGCAGGCGGTGATGTAGGAGATCCGCGAGATGCGCGCGGAGCGCATGCAGAGGGAAGCGAGTTCGCGGCGATAATACAGCAGCGCGACGACGAGCTTCGTCATATTCAGGAGATAATTGCAGAGCTAAGTTCCTCATATAATTTTCTTTCGGGCGAAAACGCGAGCGACGCGGTGCGTGTGACGGGCGTGAGTGTAGACGCGTCCGGAGACGGAATTCTCGCGGGCTTAAGTTAAAGCCCGATACGTACGACGGGACGGCGCCGTTACGAATTTCTTTCGCAGTTCTCGCTCATTGCCGTTGCAAATAGATGAAGTGAGGCGGAAAAAGTGGTCGTTTTGGCGTCGTGTTTACGCGGGAAAACAGGTTCATTACTCGATTCGTTCGCCGATGGGATCGAGTCCCTCTCTTACGCGGATTTAAAGGCGAAGTTAGAGCTGCGTTTCGGGGAAAGCAAACTTGCTCAGAATTATTATCTTCAATTCACTAACCGGAAACAGCGCCCGGGCGAAGATTTCGCAGCGTTGGGCGCGGACTTAGAGAGGCTATCGCAGAAGGCGTACCCTGAATGCTCTCACAAAGTTCGCGATAAAATCGCGAGCTCTCAATTCGTCGCCGCGTTGTCTGACGGCTTTGTGAAGCGCACCCTTCAAGTTGAGGGAGTAACGTCGCTTAAAATAGCGATCGAGCGTTCGAAGACGCTCAGATTTATCAATCATAATTGTTTTTCGGGCAAAAAAAGACGCCACGCCGGAAGATTCTCATTCCGGCCAGAAAGAAGTTTCGGAAACAAAGAAACCTCTAAAGGGACAAAAGGGAAATAAACGCCGGAAAACAAAGGAGTGTTGGGGATGTGGGGTAACCGAGCACTTCCGTTCAGAGTGTCCCGCGCAGAAGCAGGAAAACTAACTTCTGTCGGGTTGATCGGGGCTGGCTCGACAGGCGAAGCCCGGTCCCCGGTTTGTGCGCGCGGCAGAGCTAATGTTGTGCGCCGTCTCGGAGGCGTGGGCGCGGACCCACGCAGACGTTGTTGTGCTAAGGGATTTTTAAATAATAAATCTTGTACTTTTAGAATAGATACGGCTCGGATGTGTCAGTTTTAAATGCGAGATTGGCGGTTAATTTGAAACAGGTACCACTTGATTTTTGTAATCTCAGATATTCTACCGGTGAGAGAGTGCCGGTAATTTCTCGCGTATTAGCCACGATTTCTTTGGGCAGATTTAATTTTGAGATGCGCTTTTATGTCGCGGACATTAACGATGAATGTATTCTCGGTATTGATTTTCTTGAAAAAGCGGAAGTTTTAGATGAGTTTCTCGAAAACACTCGGTTTGACGAAGAGTGTGGAGGGTGAGCACGGACTAATTTGTTCTCGAATAGAGGACTGTCCTGCCCTTCTCCCGATATTTGAACAAGGATCCTCACATTTAGATCCTTTACAAAAACTTGTCTTTTCTGATTTCTTGAAAGAATTTTGTCATGTCTTCTCTGAAAATATTGTTGCCGGGAATTGTGATGTTTTATGTCATACCATAAAATTGTGTGATTCTCGCCCCATTAAGCAGGTACCTCGCCGAATTCCCCTTTATCTTCAAACGGAAATAAATAAAATTTTGGACGAAATGAAAGTCCAAAAAGTAATCGAGGAATCAAGCAGCCTTTGGATTTCTCTAGTTGTATTAGTTAAAAAGAAGGACGGCTCTATACGGTTCTGTGTGGATTACCGAGGAGTAAATGCTATAACAAAGAAAGATAATTTCCCTCTTCCAAGGATTGACAATATTTTAGATTGTTTAGCGGGGAATTAGTGGTTTTGTACTCTTGATTTAAAGAGTGGATATTGGCAGGTAAGATTAGATCCTAAGGAAGAGGAACGGTTGAGGGGGGAGGCCAGAGCGGATGGTGGCCCGGAGTGTGGTGGAGAAAGTAAGGGTTATAAAGGAAATAAGGGCTGAGAAATTGGAGCAGCGTGGTGGATCTGGTGGAGGGAGCTCGGACGAGGAGATGGAGATGGAGTAGAGGACGATGTGATTCGAGAGTGGTGAAGGAAGAAAAGGAGGAGTGATCTTGGAGGTTAGGATGGCGAGAAGAAAGGTGAAGGGGCAGGGACGGAAGAGGGGAGAGCCGGTGGAAGGAGGAAGTTGGACGGAGTGATGACGTGAGGAGCGCTGGTTGGCCGAGCGAGACATGGTGGAGGTGAGCTTCGGCTGGGGATCCGGTCCGGCGCGGGGTGGCGGCTGCCCCAAAAGGGCAGGCTGGCACCACTGCGGGGCGGCAGGACTCGGCAAGAGGAGCGTGCAGTGCTGACGTGCGGGGCGGTCGGTAACGAGGAGAAGCGCGATGGCGCGAGGAGCGAGCAGGCGAGAGCCTAGGGTGGATACGCAACTCACGTCAGCGCGACATTGAATGAGAGACGAGAGACGGAGAGCGATGGATCGATGGATCAATGGATCGATGGATCGATGGATCGATGGATCGATGGATCGATGGAAGCCAACGTAATCGAGTGAGGTGAGCGAGAGTACCGCACGTGTTGATGACAGGGAGAGGAACACGCACGAGTGAGCAAGGAAGCAGCAGAGAAGTGTAAAGAAAGGCAGAAAGGGAAGAGGAGGAGCAGGCAAAGGTAAAGGGTGAACAAAGTAAGTGAGGGAGAAGGTGGAGTGAGACAGGAGGCACGCACACACACGCTCGCACGCGCACACGTAGGGGGGTCAGAGGAGGCTAAAGGAGGGAGAGAGGAAGTGTAGGGAGAACGGAGGGTAGAGGAGACGCAGAGAGGAGAGGAAAGAATAAGGGGCATATGATAAGGAAAGTTTACTTGTAGGAGAAAGAGATTTGTGAGGAGAGACGGAAAAGCGGACGGAGAGCAGAGAGAAGAGCGGAGGGACGAGAAAAAGGGCTGAAGAGGTGAAGCAGGAGAGGGAAAAGGAGAGGGGGCGTAAGTTGAGAAAAAGGAAAAAGGGTGGAGTGAAGGGGGCGGAAGACAGAGAGGGGAGATGGAGGAGTCACAGGGTATGATGAGGTTGTGGTGTAAGATTGCGGAGGAGTTAGAGAGGATTAGAAGGGTGCTAGAGAGAAGGGAAGGAGGGGCGGAACGAGCGGAGAGTACCGAGGAGAGAGGGCGGAGAGTAGGGGAGAAGGGAGCGAGGCGGGAAGCAATAAGGAAGAAGAAAGGAGCAGTGAGGAGGAGTGGTGGAAGGAGGAGACGGGAGGAGAAGTCGCAGGATGGAGGAGTGAGAAGGAGGAGAAAGCTGCCGCAGAAGAAAGAAAAGCGGCGAAGAGAGCCAAGGAGGGTGGAGAAGAAGAGAGGAAACTAGTATGGGACAGAGGGGAGAGTATAGTAAGATGGGTGGAGGAGGAGGCAAGGAGAAGAGTCGGGGCGGCGCACAGTGGGCAAAAAGACAGAAAAAGTGGCCAAAAGTCGAATAAACACATCAGACTAAACACATTTTTCATTTTAATGTAGACAACTTGAAGTACTTATTTTTAAAGATTTATACCTATTAAATAGATGCCATTGATTTAACAACGATTTGAATTCAATAATTTGCATGAAAAACTAACTCTTTATTCATTGAATTAATTAATTATTTTTGATATATTAAACCGAATTTTAAAGATTTCTTCGCTCTATTGCACTACTTGCACATTGAATATTCATGAAAAAAATGCCTGTACTTCAGAGAAAAGAAGAAATAAAATTCCGAAACATGAAAATTGTATATTATCGGATTTTTTAACTTTTTGCATTTTTCCGAATTGCGGCAACTTGCGGCAACTCATCCGATTAGGAAAATCAAAGTGTCATTGGATTCTTCAGAATGTGCGCTTGAAGAAAAATCTGCCCATTTTTGCCCGAATTCATATTCTTCGAAGAAATTCGTCACTGAATGGATCGCAAGGTATCGATCAGCACGGCGCGGCGCGATGGGCCAGGAGACCAGGAAAAGTGACCAAAATTCAAAATTTTGTCGGATTTTTATAAAACTTAATATGTGGGGGTTTTTGAGGTTGTTAATAATAAATATGATGTCAAAATTTATAAATTTAAAATGGCGGATGCAACATGGCGACTAAAACTTATAAAAATTTGTTGTTTTGCATAAAGTAATTTCAACCAAATAATATATTATTTGGTTACAATGAATCCCGCGAGCAGTACGCAGCACCGCGCCGCCGCGCCGCGCCGCTAGATGGAGGCGACGGGTTGCTCTTTCTCGTATTTAGAAAACCACATGAGGAGTTATACAAAGCGCAGCGTTATGAAACTTTTCACCGATGGATATTTTGATAAAGTGTATTGCGTTCGCCGAAGGTACATATGCCTACGACTCGCCTCGCTCGGGATCATCGTCCGTCGACGTCCGAACACCTTCGAAGTTAAATATATCAAATATATTATCTCAAACTTTGAACATACTTTTTCTCCAGAAGTTGCATATAATTTTGTAACCCTTGATATCCCTTGATATCCTTGATAACCGTTGATCAGTATACTTGTGTTCGCATATTAGTATCATTTAAGTATTTGAATGAGTTATAAATAATTAGAAACCATGAATTACAAATTTACTAAACGAGAAATTGTTCAACAATTGTCAGATGGCAAAAAAGACACAGTTGTGGCTGTGAATTACATTCTGGAAAAATTGAATATAAATATAGGTGACGTCGAGGTTGAATCGCTAAATAAATTGAAAAAATTTTTAAGCGCTCTGAAAAGTAAACGGAATAAGAAATGGGAATTAGCGAAAAGGAGTAAGGATATATTTGAGTCCTTAAATGGGTGCTGGCTAGATTTAGAGTTTAAGTTGCCAGAGTTGGATTTGAATACCGCCAAAGTTAAAAAATGTTCGAATTTGACTGCACGACACCCGTGTGAAGTTAGCCCCCCAACTTAAAAAAAAATTAATTTTTTTTAGCTCATTCGATTGCTCATCGTTTGCACATGTATGCACATTTTGAATTTTCGTTTGCACACTTCTAGTAAAAAAGTTATTAACAAAACAATTTTGGGGGGGCCAACTTCACATTAGCCCCCCAACTATGAGCAAATTAGATCCAAATAGTCTTAATCGATAGATTTTCGTTTGCACATTCACAAACAGGTCGTTTTTTCGTTTGCACACTCTTGGTTAAAAAGTTATTAACAATTAAACGTTCGAAAACTGTCAATGTCAGTAGATAAGTTCGAAACACGGATGCTGTGTTTAAAATGGCATTAATCGATAGATTTTCGTTTGCACATTCACAAACAGGTCGTTTTTTCGTTTGCACACTCTTGGTTAAAAAGTTATTAACAATTAAACGTTCGAAAACGGTCAATGTCAGTAGATAAGTTCGAAACACGGATAGGGGAGACCGGGGCTAGACCGCTAGTTTTTTTTCGGTGCCGATTTTTAACAACAAAATAAATAATTTAAGTTAAAATTGGTATACCACTGTAAAGAGTGAACCTTTAGCTACAAAATTTATACAGGAAATTTTTATCTACGTCGCTTTGTTTAACCGGTATAGAGCAAAAACGACAACGGTGCAAAAATTGAAATCTCAAAAATGCCGGGGTTGAACCGTTACCCCTCCGGGGTAAATCCGTTACACTGCATTTTCAATACATATACGTACATCCAATCCTGAAAAATGATAGGATACATTTTAATAATTGTTTTTTAAGAGAAAAATAAAAATTTATTTCAAATTTTTATGCGAAACATTAAAAAATAATTGTTTTACCTATTCCATAAAACAATCAAGGCACGTGAATACAGATCTTGACAAGCGCACGCATGTGTTGTGTGCCCTACGCTCGCACGCAATGCACTGTTTCCCATATGCTCTGCTTGTCAACTTCTTTGAGCACACGCAGCACGTATTATCCAAGTCTTCGTCAGAATCCGACCGCTGCTGCTTCCTTGATTTCGATTTACGCCCACTGCTCGTCGAAGGCTGCGGTTCTGTTTGTGTGGCATTTTTTTTGGGCCGGCCTCTTAATTGTTTTGCGGCTGCGGAAACGCTCATTTTATCTTTTCTCACCGCAAGAACTGCCTTCTTGAGTTGCCCCTTATCGACGGGAGTCGTTTTGCGACGATACGTGCGTACCATTTCCCTCCTATACAACTGACGCACGTGCAAGAGAAGACAGAATCACGCCGCTCGAGGGAAACCTAACCTGAAATCGCCGTGAGCTGAAGTCGTGCGCCCGGCGCGCCACAGTGACGAGACTAGCGGACCAGCCCCGGGTGCTCACTAGCGGATAAGCCCCAAACATAAGTTTCAGGTTTGATCGCCCACGAAATATTAGACATCAACGATAATGAAAAAACTACACTGGATTCGTGTTCAGCATGCATTACTCTTTATAATCACTTACTTTGAGATTCGGTGATACAATAATATTCAAGATATTACAAAATTTCCACGCGCAGAAAATTTCACTTTCACCTTCCGAAAACACGTTTGCCCTCGTAAAAATCATAACACGGCAGGTAACCTGCCGAAACTCCGTTGGTCACATGGGTACCATAAGCAGCGTTTACAATGTTAATAGCGAGTTCGCACAATATACAGGTTCCGAGATATTTGATTTTGCGGATTTACCCCGTTAGCGGTCTAGCCCCGGTCTCCCCTACTGTGTTTAAAATAGCATTAATCGATAGATTTTCGTTTGCACATTCACAAACAGGTCGATTTTTCGTTTGCACACCCCCAAGTTTTCGTGTATATAATACTTAACGCGAGACACTACCGTGTCTCTTGATATATGAAATGTGTTTATGAATTATACAATTTTCTTTAAATATAATGTCACAATAATGACAACGTGGCGAGACATCATTTGTTAATAAACGCATGTAAAATTCAAATTGTTTATTATTTATTATTAAAAGATGACAATGGCTAAAGTTCTGTGTTGAAAGATATGAAAATTTACGAGACTCTTCTGCATCTTTCTAAGCTAGAGAACTTCCTTAATAATAAATCTAATAACTTATAAGAATAACGTTGTAAAACCTGTTATTTGCTTTAGTATATAAAATGGAATTGTTGATTGCTGGATTTTTTATATATATAACAGAAATTAAATTTTAAATCCAGAAACTAAAATACCGCCGGCATTAGCATTATCCGAAGCGTACCACGTGGAGGTTGCGCGGTCGGCTTTACGCTTCTTTGTGTGTGTGTGTGTGTGTGTATTTGTGTTTCAGCAGAGAAGGACCCCACAGTTCGTCACTCCCGTAGTATTTAATGACTCCAAACCCTCTCTGCTGTGTGTGTGTGTGTGTATTTATTTGAGTTTCAGCAGAGATAAGGACCCCACGGTTCGTCACTCCCGTAGTATTTAATGACTCCAAACCCTCTCTGCTGTGTGTGTGTATTTATTTGTGTTTCAGCAGAGATAAGGACCCCACGGTTCGTCACTCCCGTAGTATTTAATGACTCCAAACCCTCTCTGCCGTGAGTGTGTGTGTGTGTGTGTGTGTGGTGCGCGCGCGTACGTACGTGGTGAGTGCGTAAGTAGGGAAAAATGTAGAATATGTAGATGCATGCGTACGTGTTTAATTGTTTGTAATAATATATTTGCTCTATCTCTCTTTTATCTGTTGCTTTTATTATATTAAAGAAAAAGCGCAATTATTAAGTTAATTTTATGTACGCTATGACGCTTGGTGTTACGTGTGTACGAATCACTGTTGTTGGCTGCAATGACACATATTTATTTCGAAGGTCGTCATATTCTTCCCATAAACCTGTAATTCTGTGGCAGTAAGTAATATAATGGCCTAATGTTTGTTGTTCAACGGAACGGAACCATTATATGAAATTAATCCTATTAATTGATATTTTTCATTCTTTATATACAGATGCGTTGGTACTTCTGATAGCGATATGTGCTTGGGTGAATTTAAAAATCCCATTTTATCTAATAGCGTGCTGTGATATGCGTGTTCGACATCTATTAACAAATGTACCTCTGAATTTACTTCACAAAGTACTTTACTGCCGCAATTTTGGCATGAGATTTCTTTATTGAAATACATATCCATAGATTTTTGCAATCCGTTGTGCAGACCATCCGTAAGAATTGGTTTTATATTAATCTCTGCTATCGGAATATTTTTATTTCTTTGTGCTGGCACTGTACACACGCGTTATTTTCTTTAACACTTGGTGTTTCGATCAGTACTTTTGCAATGAAAGTAGAGATATTGCAAGCACAATCAACAACGCTTTCTTCTGGGTCAAAAAGTGTCAGTAGATAAGAAAGTCTTTCAAAATAAAATGCATTACTAACACCATTGGTAGCGTAATTTAGTATTATTTGAAAGAACATGAGATCTTTATATTTCTCATCTACTGTCTGCTTATAGACAACAGAATCAACGTATGCTGTTGTTAATAATTCCGCCAGAGCATCGAAAGGACAGGTGGAAAGCGTTTGTAATTTTTTCGTGCCAATCTTAATTGGTGCTAATAATGAGCCATTTTGTATACAAGCGCCCTTTTTTTTACGGAGAGGGCGATTGTGAATAAATGTTATATCTGGGCAGGCTGTCAGGTATTTCCCTCTCTTTCTTGCGATGTCTACCGTGGCTTCTTGTCTTGATTTTTTCGGAGGATTCAAACCACGCCAATTTTCCTCGGCATCTGAATATGGCTCAACATTTAAAGTATCTGCTTCACCGATAACTTGATGAATATTCAGTTTTAATTTACTTGTTACAACGGAATTGTCTCTTTGTGTATTAGCGCGATTGTCGAGCGCTGCCCTTTCAATTTTGCAGATACTATTAATAGAGCGCACATGTTTGATAATAAATTTATCTGCTCTTATCGGCTTGCCTTCGTCGCTAAATGTGATATTTTTAATATCGTTAAAATAGGCCTCTGATCTAGCCGACGAAGCTACGAAATATTTCGTCTCAGTTTTCTGCACCATAACATTTGTCCATAAAACGTAATATGTTGCAAATCGCATAAATGGTGTTACGAAATCTGGACAATAATATGCGTTAGGTCGTTGACCTGAATGCGTTTTTCCAGCGAAATCTTTTGCACTAGCGAGTAATTTATTAAAATGAGACGAACTGTCGTCCTCTATTACAGCATCCATTTCATCTGGGTCATTGTCATTGGAATCGCTTTCTTCATTCATTTCTAGATTTTCTTTTTTGTCGATCATAAAATTTCGTATTATTTCTAAAAGAAATTCCTGTTTATTTGCGCACTCAGTACCGTTATCATCACATTCGCTAAGTGCTACAATTAGTATTGAGTGCAAAATATCTTCGAATTGATCATTTGATTCGATAGTGGTAAAAAATCCAACGCATCGCAAAAAAAAATCTTTGATTCGTGGAGCTTTTCCACGAAAGCATGGCCATTTAGCAATCATTTTTATAACATGCGCGATGTCCAGACGCATGCGACATATTGGCATAGTAACTTCCTCACAATTTAGGTATTTTAAACATCTCTTAATATATTCCGGTAGAGTGCAACTATTAAACGCACGTGCAACAGCATTTAACAGTGCAAATGAAAAATCAGTGATAACCTCACATGGTATTTTACCTCCACAACGCAACCACTCACTCATCCAATACTGAATTATATTAGCATCGTGCTTTTCAGACAACATCTGAAATAATGGCACAATTCCACTTATTCCAGATGTAACGGCCTGATATAAGAAAATTGCACCAGATCTTTTATTTTTTCGGTCCATCTTTTGCACGAGGGAGCCAGTAGCGTCGATAGAAATAGGGTTATTCAATTTTACAATATCCTTATATATATCCATTTGCAATGGTGACCAATACATGCAATAGAATTTGTCTAATCCGATTTCTCTTATTACACCGGCGTACTGGACATCATATTTTAAGTTATTTATGGATTCCATAACATTTTTTATCTTGTGCACACCTAATTCTTTGTCTTTGCCTTCTTGACGTGCCTTTCTCAATACATCGGTGGTATACAAGTGACTCGGTTCAGGATCGCCATATTCCATTTCCTGCGTCATTTCGCGACGCCAAACGATTGCTTTTTTATGCAGAAGATCTTTTTGCACTGCTGCTCTTTCTGTACCTTTCAATGCTCTTTTTTTTTTTTTGATGAGGTACTCCCCTTGTGTCCACTGTCTTTACAAACAATTTTAAATCGCTTCCTGCTTTAGGTTTTTTAATAGAATGCGCGCTAAAAGACGCGTAACAATCTTTACATCTACCAAATATTGTAATGTACGCGCCATTTACCGAATCATATACTTTCGCTCTTTTGAAAGTATACACGCATGGGATTTTAGTTTTCGACCAACATAATTTAGATATCACATCCGTCCAACCTCGTTGCAATATCGAATATTTTCGTCTACTGTTATATTTACCATGCTCTTTATATACTACTGATTTCGGACCTATACGCTGCCACGTTTCAGCATCGATCGTTATGGTGAATAAAATGGTTGAGCATTCGTTGCCAGTTTTAACGCGTACTGGTTCATTATCACTATGAACAATGCTTTCTATACTTTCGTCTTCTTTAGTATTATTTATACTCGTATTACAAGACTCAAAAGAGAACGAATGTTCCGTATCTTGTACAGAAATGCCTTTATATTCCTCTACATGAGAACGAACGTCACTTCTGTCTTGCTTTAAGTACAAATATAGATTTGTTATTCGTATTTTATTTTCTAAAGATCGGCAAATGTCTGCCCATATGAGATCAGATCGCGGTTTAAGATCTCTACCTGAATTTACAAAACAGTCCGTATCTTTTACGGCCTCAAATATTTCATTTGCTGTTACGCAGGCTTTACGAGGCATGTTTATTTCTTATTTTAATCGGAAACAATTTTTATAAGAAGAGAGAGTGAAGAGTTCTCAATATAAGTGCACAGAGAAATTATTAAAACTCTTTTCGAAAGAATACTTTTTGCTGTTAAGTACGCTAAAACAACAGCGGTAAAACAAGATATTATTTCGAGACGTAGAACGTCCAAAATAATTATACGCACTAATGCGAAATGTTTTATTCTGCTTTGCGTTTCAGTTTCGCTTTTAATAGCCTTCGGACTCTGCTTCGAGTGTTCTCCTCAAGGAAGCGCGAGTAGCGATTGTCTCTTAGGCATCCCCTCCAACGTGACGCGTGGCGGTTGCGCGACAGAGTAAAACAGTAAAAGATGACAAACGCTGCGTCCACCTCTCACGAGTTCTGCTTCTAACAGGAGGGGAGACAATCATTGCATTTCGCATTAGTGCGTATAATTATTTTGGACGTTCTACGTCTCGAAATAATATCTTGTTTTACCGCTGTTGTTTTAGCGTACTTAACAGCAAAAAGTATTCTTTCGAAAAGAGTTTTAATAATTTCTCTGTGCACTTATATTGAGAACTCTTCACTCTCTCTTCTTATAAAAATTGTTTCCGATTAAAATAAGAAATAAACATGCCTCGTAAAGCCTGCGTAACAGCAAATGAAATATTTGAGGCCGTAAAAGATACGGACTGTTTTGTAAATTCAGGTAGAGATCTTAAACCGCGATCTGATCCCATATGGGCAGACATTTGCCGATCTTTAGAAAATAAAATACGAATAACAAATCTATATTTGTACTTAAAGCAAGACAGAAGTGACGTTCGTTCTCATGTAGAGGAATATAAAGGCATTTCTGTACAAGATACGGAACATTCGTTCTCTTTTGAGTCTTGTAATACGAGTATAAATAATACTAAAGAAGACGAAAGTATAGAAAGCATTGTTCATAGTGATAATGAACCAGTACGCGTTAAAACTGGCAACGAATGCTCAACCATTTTATTCACCATAACGATCGATGCTGAAACGTGGCAGCGTATAGGTCCGAAATCAGTAGTATATAAAGAGCATGGTAAATATAACAGTAGACGAAAATATTCGATATTGCAACGAGGTTGGACGGATGTGATATCTAAATTATGTTGGTCGAAAACTAAAATCCCATGCGTGTATACTTTCAAAAGAGCGAAAGTATATGATTCGGTAAATGGCGCGTACATTACAATATTTGGTAGATGTAAAGATTGTTACGCGTCTTTTAGCGCGCATTCTATTAAAAAACCTAAAGCAGGAAGCGATTTAAAATTGTTTGTAAAGACAGTGGACACAAGGGGAGTACCTCATCAAAAAAAAAAAAAGAGCATTGAAAGGTACAGAAAGAGCAGCAGTGCAAAAAGATCTTCTGCATAAAAAAGCAATCGTTTGGCGTCGCGAAATGACGCAGGAAATGGAATATGGCGATCCTGAACCGAGTCACTTGTATACCACCGATGTATTGAGAAAGGCACGTCAAGAAGGCAAAGACAAAGAATTAGGTGTGCACAAGATAAAAAATGTTATGGAATCCATAAATAACTTAAAATATGATGTCCAGTACGCCGGTGTAATAAGAGAAATCGGATTAGACAAATTCTATTGCATGTATTGGTCACCATTGCAAATGGATATATATAAGGATATTGTAAAATTGAATAACCCTATTTCTATCGACGCTACTGGCTCCCTCGTGCAAAAGATGGACCGAAAAAATAAAAGATCTGGTGCAATTTTCTTATATCAGGCCGTTACATCTGGAATAAGTGGAATTGTGCCATTATTTCAGATGTTGTCTGAAAAGCACGATGCTAATATAATTCAGTATTGGATGAGTGAGTGGTTGCGTTGTGGAGGTAAAATACCATGTGAGGTTATCACTGATTTTTCATTTGCACTGTTAAATGCTGTTGCACGTGCGTTTAATAGTTGCACTCTACCGGAATATATTAAGAGATGTTTAAAATACCTAAATTGTGAGGAAGTTACTATGCCAATATGTCGCATGCGTCTGGACATCGCGCATGTTATAAAAATGATTGCTAAATGGCCATGCTTTCGTGGAAAAGCTCCACGAATCAAAGATTTTTTTTTGCGATGCGTTGGATTTTTTACCACTATCGAATCAAATGATCAATTCGAAGATATTTTGCACTCAATACTAATTGTAGCACTTAGCGAATGTGATGATAACGGTACTGAGTGCGCAAATAAACAGGAATTTCTTTTAGAAATAATACGAAATTTTATGATCGACAAAAAAGAAAATCTAGAAATGAATGAAGAAAGCGATTCCAATGACAATGACCCAGATGAAATGGATGCTGTAATAGAGGACGACAGTTCGTCTCATTTTAATAAATTACTCGCTAGTGCAAAAGATTTCGCTGGAAAAACGCATTCAGGTCAACGACCTAACGCATATTATTGTCCAGATTTCGTAACACCATTTATGCGATTTGCAACATATTACGTTTTATGGACAAATGTTATGGTGCAGAAAACTGAGACGAAATATTTCGTAGCTTCGTCGGCTAGATCAGAGGCCTATTTTAACGATATTAAAAATATCACATTTAGCGACGAAGGCAAGCCGATAAGAGCAGATAAATTTATTATCAAACATGTGCGCTCTATTAATAGTATCTGCAAAATTGAAAGGGCAGCGCTCGACAATCGCGCTAATACACAAAGAGACAATTCCGTTGTAACAAGTAAATTAAAACTGAATATTCATCAAGTTATCGGTGAAGCAGATACTTTAAATGTTGAGCCATATTCAGATGCCGAGGAAAATTGGCGTGGTTTGAATCCTCCGAAAAAATCAAGACAAGAAGCCACGGTAGACATCGCAAGAAAGAGAGGGAAATACCTGACAGCCTGCCCAGATATAACATTTATTCACAATCGCCCTCTCCGTAAAAAAAGGGCGCTTGTATACAAAATGGCTCATTATTAGCACCAATTAAGATTGGCACGAAAAAATTACAAGCGCTTTCCACCTGTCCTTTCGATGCTCTGGCGGAATTATTAACAACAGCATACGTTGATTCTGTTGTCTATAAGCAGACAGTAGATGAGAAATATAAAGATCTCATGTTCTTTCAAATAATACTAAATTACGCTACCAATGGTGTTAGTAATGCATTTTATTTTGAAAGACTTTCTTATCTACTGACACTTTTTGACCCAGAAGAAAGCGTTGTTGATTGTGCTTGCAATATCTCTACTTTCTTTGCAAAAGTACTGATCGAAACACCAAGTGTTAAAGAAAATAACGCGTGTGTACAGTGCCAGCACAAAGAAATAAAAAATATTCCGATAGCAAAGATTAATATAAAACCAATTCTTACGGATGGTCTGCACAACGGATTGCAAAAATCTATGGATATGTATTTCAATAAAGAAATCTCATGCCAAAATTGCGGCAGTAAAGTACTCTGTGAAGTAAATTCAGAGGTACATTTGTTAATAGATGTCGAACACGCATATCACAGCACGCTATTAGATAAAATGGGATTTTTAAATTCACCCAAGCACATATCGCTATCAGAAGTACCAACGCATCTGTATATAAAGAATAAAAAATATCAATTAATAGGATTAATTTCATATAATGGTTCCGTTGAACAACAAACATTAGGCCATTATATTACTTACTGCCACAGAATTACAGGTTTATGGGAAGAATATGACGACCTTCGAAATAAATATGTGTCATTGCAGCCAACAACAGTGATTCGTACACACGTAACACCAAGCGCCATAGCGTACATAAAATTAACTTAATAATTGCGCTTTTTCTTTAATATAATAAAAGCAACAGATAAAAGAGAGATAGAGCAAATATATTATTACAAACAATTAAACACGTACGCATGCATCTACATATTCTACATTTTTCCCTACTTACGCACTCACCACGTACGTACGCGCGCGCACCACACACACACACACACACTCACGGCAGAGAGGGTTTGGAGTCATTAAATACTACGGGAGTGACGAACCGTGGGGTCCTTATCTCTGCTGAAACACAAATAAATACACACACACAGCAGAGAGGGTTTGGAGTCATTAAATACTACGGGAGTGACGAACCGTGGGGTCCTTATCTCTGCTGAAACTCAAATAAATACACACACACACACAGCAGAGAGGGTTTGGAGTCATTAAATACTACGGGAGTGACGAACTGTGGGGTCCTTCTCTGCTGAAACACAAATACACACACACACACACACACAAAGAAGCGTAAAGCCGACCGCGCAACCTCCACGTGGTACGCTTCGGATAATGCTAATGCCGGCGGTATTTTAGTTTCTGGATTTAAAATTTAATTTCTGTTATATATAAAAAATCCAGCAATCAACAATTCCATTTTATATACTAAAGCAAATAACAGGTTTTACAACGTTATTCTTATAAGTTATTAGATTTATTATTAAGGAAGTTCTCTAGCTTAGAAAGATGCAGAAGAGTCTCGTAAATTTTCATATCTTTCAACACAGAACTTTAGCCATTGTCATCTTTTAATAATAAATAATAAACAATTTGAATTTTACATGCGTTTATTAACAAATGATGTCTCGCCACGTTGTCATTATTGTGACATTATATTTAAAGAAAATTGTATAATTCATAAACACATTTCATATATCAAGAGACACGGTAGTGTCTCGCGTTAAGTATTATATACACGAAAACTTGGGGGTGTGCAAACGAAAAATCGACCTGTTTGTGAATGTGCAAACGAAAATCTATCGATTAATGCTATTTTAAACACAGTATCCGTGTTTCGAACTTATCTACTGACATTGACCGTTTTCGAACGTTTAATTGTTAATAACTTTTTAACCAAGAGTGTGCAAACGAAAAAACGACCTGTTTGTATGTGCAAACGAAAATCTATCGATTAATGCCATTTTAAACACAGCATCCGTGTTTCGAACTTATCTACTGACATTGACAGTTTTCGAACGTTTAATTGTTAATAACTTTTTAACCAAGAGTGTGCAAACGAAAAAACGACCTGTTTGTGAATGTGCAAACGAAAATCTATCGATTAAGACTATTTGGATCTAATTTGCTCATAGTTGGGGGGCTAATGTGAAGTTGGCCCCCCCAAAATTGTTTTGTTAATAACTTTTTTACTAGAAGTGTGCAAACGAAAATTCAAAATGTGCATACATGTGCAAACGATGAGCAATCGAATGAGCTAAAAAAAATTAATTTTTTTTTAAGTTGGGGGGCTAACTTCACACGGGTCTGCACGACCAGGTCTGGGTCGACCATCTCTCCCATTCAGTCTAAAATCTGAAAGATTTCAGAGACGAGAGGCTGCCTTTATCAGCGCTCGACATCAAAATGATCCAGATAAGATATTGTTACGCTCGTCGAGTAAGCTCGCCGCCGTAACACTATCGCGCACTCCACACTCGCGCACGTATTTCGCGGAACTCGCCAAAGGAAGGAGAACTCAAAAGAACTTAAGAAATGCGTTTATTCCAAGCTCGTAAAACAGAACGCGTGCGGATTCCAAAAATCCGCCAGACAGAAAATCAATAAATCCATCAACAAACTCCCGTTGTCAAGGAGCGCGCTTCACAGCTTTCCGCGACTTCTCTACTCAGTGTCCAGCACGGGCGTAACATTGTCCCCCTCTTCTTAAGTTGTCGTCCCGACAACTAGAGGAAAGTTGCAAGCAGTTTCTTTCTCTTAGATTTCCGGGAACTTGAAACGCTTCCTGCTCTACCTCGAGCCAAGCTGAGAGTTAACGAGCTTCGTTTCTATCTAAATGAACGACTTTGTTCTTATGCCGTTTAGACCTACGAATGCAATAAACTACATCATTTATTCTTTTAACGACTTCAAAAGGACCTTCCCAATTACTTTGTAACTTAGGAGTTATTCCTATTTTTCTTCGAGGATTAAATAACCAGACTTTTTGCCCAAGCTCATAGCATAATTGTCTATCCTTCCGATCATAAAGCGCCTTGGCTTTTTGAGATTTAATTTCCATACGTTGACATACAATGTTATGAATGAGATCCATTTTTCCTTTCAAGTGACGGAAATATTCTCTTTCCGAAGGAATAGTCTCAGAACCAGGAGGATGTCCGCGAAGTAGATCCAAGGGTAATCTTAACTCCCGACCTAAATGCAATTCAGAAGGAGTGAAACCAGTAGTTTCATGTTTAGAAGACCTATACGCCAACAACCCTAATGGAATCCAACGATCCCAATCTCGTTGATTTTCAGCAACGAACTTTGCCAGATAATTTAACAACGTCTGATGTTGACGTTCCACCTGACCATTGGATTGAGGGTGAAATGGAGTAGTTCTTGTTTTTTTAATTCCCAATAACTGAGTTAGTTCCAAGAATAATCGAGATTCAAAATTTCTTCCTTGGTCAGTATGTAATTCCGAAGGAATGCCGTATCTAGAAACCACTTGACTCAAGAAAACTTCCGCAATCGTTTTAGCCCTAATATTTCCAAGCGGAAAAGCTTCCACCCATTTCGTGAAACAGTCCGTAACCACCAACAGATATTTATTTCCCGAAGAAGAAGTTGGAAGGGGACCAAGAACATCCATTTGAATTCTTTCGAAAGGCGCACTGACATTGTAAATTTGCATAGAAGACTTTCCTTTATCAGATGGCCCTCTCTTTGAAACGCAAACTTTACAAGTCCTACACCAATGTTCGACATCCTGCTTACAGAAAGCCCAATAAAAATGTTTCCGGATCTTCTCTAAGGTCTTATTGACACCAAAATGGCCACCTGTGGAAGAATCATGAGCTTCTTCTAAAATTCGCGAAATCATTCCTCGAGGAACTATAGTTTGAAAAACAACGGAACATAAATTTGGAGACTCCCATTTCCTACACAAAATCCCGTCTTTAATCACCAGGGAATCCCATTGGAGCCAATAGTCCTTAGCAGTCGAATCTCTCTGAGCTATTTCTTGACGAAGAGGTCGCCTATTCTCCTCTTTTCCACGATAAATTCCTACAATTGAAGGGTCCTCCAATTGCATTTTTTTCCAGTCCGCAGATTCAATTTCTTTGAAGATTATTCTTCTAACATCTCCCCTTACAATACTTTCTTCCCCCATCTCCACTTTATCACAATATCTGCAGTTTCCTTCCGCACATGGACGCCTAGACAACGCGTCAGCGTTTGCGTGCACCTTTCCTGCTCGGTGCTTGACTACGAAATTAAATTGTTGTAGGAGTTCCATCCAACGTGCTAACGGTCCTTCTAGATTCTTAAAAGACATCAACCAGCGTAACGAAATATGATCCGTTCTAACCGAGAATTCACGTCCATATAAATAGTGATGGAAGGTCTTCAAAGCCTCCACCAAAGCTAACAGCTCCCGACGAGTTACGCAATAGTTCCTTTCAGACTTGCTCAAAACCCGACTATAATAAGCTAAGACCCTCTCCCTACCATCCTGAATCTGAGAAAGTACCGCGCCCAAGCCGTGATTTGAAGCGTCAGTATCAAGAATAAATTCCCCTTTTTCTATTGGGAAAGCTAAAATAGGAGGAGAAATTAAGTTTTGTTTAAGCTTCTCAAAAGCTTCCTGACAACGCCCATCCCACACAAATTTTCTAAGATTCTCAGTTAAAGAAAATAATGGCTTAGCAATAAGAGAAAATCCCTTCACAAATTTCCTATAATAAGAGCAGAGTCCCAAGAAGCTTCGCACTTGCTTCTTATTTTGAGGAATAGGCCACTCTTGAACGGTCTTAATTTTCTCTGAATCAGTGGAGATTCCTCTTTCTGAAACGACATGGCCTAAGTATTTCACTTCTCTCCCGAAGAAAGTACATTTTTTTGGATTGAGTTTTAAATTTGCACCCCGTAAACGAAGAAATACTTCCCTTAAATTTGCCAGCATTCCCTCGAAAGTTTTACTATAGATGATGACTGTTGGCGAAATTCTCGGCCGGGCGTAACTCCGGTTCGCCAATTGGAGCAGGGAAGGCCGGGTCGACCCCGACAGGGATCCGGAGTGCGGAGAATGAGCGGACACTGACCTTTGCACTTCAAAGTTGCACGGCACTTTATTTATAATTTGTACAGCTTCGCCGAGGGCCTTTACAGAACGAGGCGCGGCGTGGAGTAGCGTATGGAATGCACCTCTCGCTGTCAGCGAGGGTGAAGATGCGGACGCTCAGAGGCGTTAAGTTCGTCACCGCACTGTGAGAGCGGATCGAGTGCGCGAATGGCGCGGTTGCGAGTGCCTGCGAGACACTTTGCTGAGTGCACTGACGGCACTATAACTGCAGCGCGGATGCACAACGGGGCGTAAGTCCGCGTGAACCGCCACTTGCGAGATTAACGAATGCACGACGGCGAACTTGACCGCGTGAATCGGAGTAGAAATCTATGCGTACGGGTGCAAGTCGGCAAGAGGACCGCTTGAACCGCTCGATTTTCTTCTACTGAAGGGACCGGAGCTCTCGCGGGCCCGTTTCCGGAGCATTCCGTGACGCGACAATTGAAAGGGCCAATAGGCGCGTTTCGCAGGATCACGGGATCCTCGCATGTCCGGATCGATAACGCGACGCGAGAGACTGCGCGGTCAGGGGTGACGCGGGGGAGCGGCGCGAAGTCGCCTCGTTCAGGGGGCGGCTCAGGGATGGCGGCAGCGGTATCGATCGCGGTGATCGATCGCGGTGAAAATCCTGAACATACCGCCCGCCGCGAATACCGATTCGCAATAAAGACAGGAGCCGCCCGCCGTGACGAATGTGGATCTCGCGCCGCCCGCCATGCGGAGCACTGCGAGTGCTGAAACAAACTTAAAGTATTAACAACTTAAACTAGAATTTACAATGTACAGAATTATTTACAGTATATACAGAATTACGGTGCGATTGAGCGCACAATGCTTCGCAGCTATCACGGAATGTCACTCTGGATCATTACGATCGGTATTTACATCAACCGGGAGAAATGACAACTTAACGATCGCGCGTTTGTACTTGGATTTGGCCGTTCTGACCGTAACGACGCGTGTAAGTCCATCCTAGCCAGGGTGACACTCTATGATTCTGCCCAACTCCCACTTGTTCGGCGGAGCTAGTGAGTTTCGCAGAAGTACTAAGCGTCCGACTCGAGCAAGATTTTGAACCTCACGCCACTTGGGGCGTTGCTGCAACGTATGCAGATAGTCATTCGACCACAGCTTCCAAAAGCTATCGCGCATTTGCTGAATTAGCTGCCATCGAGTGAGACGCGTTTCCTTTTCGTCGAGTAAAGAAGGCGTGGGGGCGCTTGTTAGCGCGGTGCCAATTAGAAAATGACTCGGTGTCATTGCACAATAATCGTCTACGTTATCGGACATCTGAGCGAGCGGTCGCGAGTTCAGACACGCTTCGATTTTACATAAGAGCGTGGTCAGCTCCTCGAATGTCAGCGTGTGTGCTCCGATGACGCGTTTCATGTGAAATTTCACGCTGCGGACGCACGCTTCCCATAGTCCGCCGAAATGCGGCGCGGACGGAGGAATGAAGTTCCAATGAACGCCTTGAGTCGCGGTTTGATTCTGAAAGTTCGGATCGCGTACGGCTCTCTTCCATGCGGCGGATATTTCGCGATGAGCGCCGTGAAAGGTCGTCGCGTTGTCCGAGTACATATCACTGGGAACGCCGCGACGCGCACAAAACCGATCGAATGCAGCGACGAACGCGAAAGTCGTACAGTCGCTAACTAACTCTAGGTGCGTGGCTTTCACTGCCATGCACACAAACACGGCAATATACGCCTTTCTCGATTTGTATCCTCGACCGGGTGTAGATCTGACCTGTATCGGTCCGGCATAATCTACCCCGCAATGTAGGAATGCGCGTGACGTCGACGTAACGCGACACGCGGGCAAGTCGCCCATCAACTCGCTCGCGATCTTGGCATTTTCCCGCGCGCATGTGACACATTGATGCAGAATAGCGCGGATTGTTTGACGCGCGCGTAATATCCAGTACGTTTCACGCAGCCGATGTAGCGTGTATTGCGGCCCAGCGTGGAAGGCGCGTAAGTGTGTATCGCGTATCAACGCGGCAATTGCCGGATGAGCAGCGAGCACAACCGGGTGCTTTTTGTCGTGCGGAAACGTTGAATGGCGGAGGCGACCGCCAACGCGAATGAGCCCGTGCTCGTCGAGAAACGGGTTTAACGGCAGTAACTTACTGCGTTTCGAGATGCGCTGTGCGCTCTCTAGCTGAGCGTATTCGACAGGGAACAGCTGACGTTGAATGTTCCTCAGCCAAAAGGTGCGCGCGAAATTAATTTCGTCCGGACTGAGCGGTTCCGGCTCGGTTTGCGACGGCGCACTTGACTTGACGCGACCACTTTCGCGAGCGCCCCGAACAAATCGCATGACGTAAGCGGTGACTCGCATCAGCTTGTTCCACGACGAGAATCTCTCGCCGAGATCCCATCGATCGCGAGATTGCATGAGGTGCACGGGAGCGCGAACTCGCTCTTCCGGCGGTGATTCCTGCGAATCTGATTGAGGCTCATATGGCCATTGATTGGACGAAAGTTTGAGCCAGTCAGGCCCTGTCCACCACAAGGGTTGATTTATAAGATTTTCCGGGGGTACGCCTCGCGACACGAGATCGGCCGGATTTTGTTGTGAGGGCACGTGATGCCACTCGGCATTCAATAAGAGAGTTTGTACCTCGTGAACCCGATTTGCGACGAATATTGGCCATCGGGAAGGAGGCTGCGATAGCCAGGCTTCCGTGACCTTCGAATCGGTCCAACAGTGGTAAGATTTAATCGCGATTGTGAGCGCAGATCGAATCGCGTCGATTGCACGCGCGAGAAGGACCGCGGCGCTCAGCTCTAATCGAGGAATACTCATGGGTTTGAGAGGCGCTACTTTTGATTTTGACATGAGCATCGTGACTTCGACTGTTCCGTCGATGTGCGTAACTCGTAGATAAATGACCGCTCCGTATGCGGAGGCAGACGCATCGGCAAACCTATGAATTTCCGCGCTGAGCGTATCGGATCCGTAACCTGTCCAACGCGGAATCGAGATTTGTTTCAACAGCGGCAATTGAAAGTAGTAATCTCTCCATTTTCGGAGGAGATCGTCAGGGATGACGTCGTCCCATTCACAGCGAAGCAGCCAGAGCTGCTGCATGAGAATTTTCGCGGTGATGACCACGGGAGCCATCCAGCCGAGAGGGTCAAAAATTCGAGCGATAGTCGAAAGAATTGAGCGTTTCGTGTCGGGGACCGACTCTACAAGCGTGACGTCGAATTGAAAGACGTCTTTGTGGGGATCCCACTTGAGACCGAGCATTTTGAGACGTTCATCAGATTCGAGCGTTATGGCTGAAGCAAGGCCATGATCCTGAGGATCGATGCCTTCGAGTAATACAGGATTGTTACTCGCCCATTTGCGAAGATAAAATCCTGCTCTTTTCAAGAGAGAGAGATCAATTGGTCGCGCGTTTGAAGCGCGAGCGGTATGTCATCAGCACCGAACACACAGTCGTCGACGGATGTGTGCAGCTGCAATACCGGAACAGCTAACGGGAATTCCGCGCCTTCGTCTTTGGCGACTTGTTCGACCACACGGAGGGCGGCATTCGGCGCGTTCGCGTTACCGTACGTGACGGTTAGTAAGAGATAGGCTATCAATAGCGAGGTCGGTGTGGGTCGCCATAAGATTCGCTGATATTCTACGTCGCAGGGGTGGACGAGAATTTGACGATACATCTTGGCGATGTCGGCGGTGAAGACAAATCGATATTGCCGCCATCGCAAGATAATGAATGATAACTCAGGTTGCAACTTGCGGCCCACCATGAGATGATCGTTCAAGGAAAGACCATTGGAGGTCGGATGAGAGGCGTTGAAAACAACGCGCAAACGAGTTGTCGAGCTGTGCTCGCGTATAACTGCGTGATGCGGTATGTAATATACCTGACCATCGGAAGGGTCGTCTCGCGGCGCCTTGACCATGTGTCCGAGACGCTCGTATTCCGCGAGAAATTCGTTGTATTCCTTTGCGAGATCCGGATTTGACTTTAACCGCGACTCGAGACGCGAATACAACGCGATTGCGGACGATTTCGATTCGCCTATGTTGATAGGGGGCCCCGTTTTGAACGGCAACCGCACTATATATTGCCCATTGGGGGCACGAGAATGCGTCGATACGAAATGCTCCTCGCATCGAATCTCTTCCGGTGAGAGATGAGTTTGCTGAGGAAGTTCTTCGACTTCCCAGAAACGTCGCAACTGGTCGGAGATTTCCGACAGCACCGTGCAGTGGTGCGTTTGAATGCGAGCCGGCCGTGACTGCGACGGTACCGGCATCGGGCCGGACAGGAACCATCCGTATATAGAGTTTTGAGCGACGGGCTCATGAGGGGCGCGACTACGGACTTCCGGTAGTAAGATCGCGCCATACAAGTCCGCACCGATGATGACGTCAATCGGCGCGGCGTTAGTCGGATCGTTGTCGGCTAGCGAGAGTTCGCGAATGTACGACTTCTTGGTTATATCCGGCACCCTGTGCGGAATGTAAGTCGTAAGCAACTTGAGAACAAGAGCGGAGACGGAGGGCCGCGGGCCCGTGCCGTCACGCGCTGACACGTAAACGGTAGCTGCGCTGCGTGCGGTGGCAGCGGTCTCGCCGATCCCAGTGATAGAGACGGAGACGCGCGTACGCGGGAAACGCAATCGCTGAGCTAAACGTTCGGTGATCAAAGTTGTAACGGAACCTTGATCCAATAACGCACGAACTATACCATGTCGACCGTTGAGACTGCTCACCTTGATCCAGGCAGTGGCTAGCAAAATATTATGTGACGTTACTTCGTCAGTGGAATCTGTTTTCGCGTCCGTGGATGAAGGTGAGTTCTCGGTTGTCGAGCTATTGTTATTCACATCCGTCGTATGAAGAAGCGTATGTATGCCGTGTGCTCAGGCAATTGTAACAACAATGAAACTTCTTCGCGAGATCACGTCGTTGAGCGACGCTTTTATTTTGAAAGTCCGGACAGGCGGACAAGAAATGCGTCTTTTGGCACATGGGACACTTGTTCGTACAGGCATTAGCTGCGTGAGCTTGAACTGAGGAATGTTGTTTATTGCCCTTGACTTGAGGCAAAGCCGGGAGAATATTCTCGAGCGCACGTATTCGCGACTTTAAGAAATTATCAAGTTGCTCGTATGTGGGATAATCTAACGTATCTCCAAGTTTTAATTCCCATGTTTTACGGGTGCCTTTATCAAGCCTTTGTACTAGCAAATAAACCAGCATGTCGTCCCATGTGTCAACCGCACGACCGAGGTTTTTCAGAGACTGAATCGAGACGCTTGCTTTATCACGCAACGCGGTGAGAGCGGCGGCGGAATCTGAGGTCGCGGGAGGAAGCGTATGCAGAGCATGTATGTGCTCGTGCACCAACCGTCGGCGATTGTCGTATCGCGCGAGCAACAAATTCCACGCGATCTTGAAATTTGCATCCGTTAATGCCAGATTGCGTATGGCATCGCTGGCTTCGCCTTTCACGCACGAATGCAGATATTGCAACCGATTGACCTCTAATAAGTCACGATTGTTAATAATGAGCGCCGTGAATTGATCGCGAAACGCTTCCCACTCGCGGAACTCTCCGGCGAATTTTGATAAATTAATGCGCGGAAGCTGAAACGCGGTACGCGGCGATGCGCTGATATTACATTGGCTTACGGGGGATGACCCAGGGTTGACTTGCGGCGGCGACTCCAATCTGCCATCCACTCAGCCATGTAGTCGGATGTCGTCAGGAACGTCTCCTCGCACTTGTCGAAACGATCTTCGGTGAAGTATCGACTCGTGGCGATGAACTCCTTGGTGGCGGCAGCCAGAATCTTGCCGTGGAGAAGCTCAAACCGAGCGTAGTTCTCCTTGAGTTGCAGCAATCGGTTGCGAACCACTCCAAGTGTGTAATTCGCCTTGCCGATTTTCTTGAAATTGTCGAGGGCTCGGTCAATCGCGTGAATTGCGACCTTCTGTTGCGCCATGAGGTCATCCATCTTGGTGGGGCGTCCTTCACTTCGGCGAATGGCACCGTGGCACTCCGATCCGGCTCGAAGGACCAGAATTTATGTTGGCGAAATTCT
>JASTWL010000536.1:0-120203 GCA_035220575.1 Temnothorax rugatulus | reverse complement strand
TTGCGCGATTTCCTTACCAGCGAGGCGATGAGGGTTCTACCATAAATTTTAATATGATTATTAAATAAAATTATCAAATATAATTATTAAATATCGTTAATGAACGTAAAAAAACTGTTAATATTTGTATTTTTACAATTCTACCTACGTTCTGTCCAGTACGAGGGATTCCTCGTCGATGCGCACCGCCAACTGTAGGCATGGCGGTACGTTTTCAGAAATGCACTGCAGCCGCAGCTGCAGCTGTCTTATCGCTTCACGAAACTCCTCCGCTACCCTCGCGAGGGATGCTGCGTGAATTTGAAGTAAATCGCACGCGGTTTTGATGTCGTCAAGTTTCTCCATTATTTCAAGCACTATCCGTATATAAGAACGTGTGAGAACCGATGCAGATGGACTACACCCAAGTCTAGTCTCACGTTCTTTATATACAGTGAAAAGGGGATATTGCGGTGAAAAAATATACTAAGAATAGCATTTTTTGCATCGAGAAAAAATGCGTTTTATCAAACCGACTCGTCCGCCGGATTCGACGCATTTTTTTCCCACCCGAGACCCCCGCCGCCACCTGTCCGCGCCCAGAAAGTGCATCGACAAAAGAAGGACATTGCGGTGCGAGTAATCTATGATAAAGATAGGATTTTTGCTTCGAGGAAAAACACGCGTTTTATCAAACCGACTCGTCCGCCGGATTTTGACGCATTTTTCCCACCCGAGACCCCCGCCGCCACCTGTCCGCGCTATCGACAACGAGTGTCCTCGCGAAAACATCGCGCATCCGGTCCGCTCGTCGCGATCGCGCTCAAACCGCAACGCGCCGTCATCGCGGTTCCACCGTCTCTCTCTCTCTCTCTCTCTCTCTCTCTCTCTCTCTCTCTCTCGCTCTCGACGATGTGGCTCGCGCGCGTAATCGCGTTGACCGCGTGTCTCATCGCTGTGAGATGCGTCAATGTCACCGAGGAAAATTACGAGCTCGCGTTCGATTACCTGCAGAAATACGGATACCTGACCAAAGATGTGGACGCGGTTCCGGCTCAGAGGCGAAACGACGTTCTTCGCAGAGCCATCGAGGATTTTCAGAAGTACTACGATCTGCCCGGCGATGGAACGCTCGACGAAAAAACGCTGGAGACGATGGGTAAATCGCGATGCGGTTTTAGAGATATCCTCAGGCACGGAACGAGAGCGAGTCTATCGAAATGGTCGAAGACGCACCTGACGTGGGATTTTTACCTAGCCACCGAGAGCGAGTTGAGCACGGCGCAGGCCGCGTTCGACATGTGGTCGCAGCATTCGGCATTGACGTTCGAACGCTCCAGATTGAATCCCGACATTGTGATATCTTGGCGACGCCTGCGTCACGGTAACATGAACGTCGAGGTGAACGGCCCAAATTGCACGGACAAATTCGACGGTCCGGGCGGCGTGCTCGCCCACGCGTCTCTCCCGATGAACGAGGCGAATTTCGTCTCCGAGGTGCACGTCGACGGAGACGAGCCGTGGCACATTTTCGTCAGTAGGAATCCCTCGGATACGATGTCCCTTCATTACACGCTGACGCACGAGATCGGTCACTCTCTCGGATTGCTGCACAACAGGCGCAGGACTTCGGTGATGTTCGCGTTCACGCCCGACATGCAGTACCCGGTCAAGCTCGACAGATACGACATCGTCGACATTCAACGTTTGTACGGCGAGAAATTGGCGAACGATCCCCCGCAGACGCCGCCGCCACCGCCGCCACCGCCGTCGCCGGATCTGTGCGCCCTTGATCGCGTGAACGCGATATTGATCGTGGAAAATCGAATGTTCATCTCGTACAGGCATTACGTTTGGTCGTTCGATCTGGACGGTAGGACGTACAACGGACCTCTGGCCCTGTCGAATCACATGGGCTTTCTTCACGACAATTACACGCGCGTGACCGCCGCCTATCAATCGCCGTCCGGCGATGTCGTGGTGTTCGCGGATAATTTGGTGTACTTGGTTCAATATCCGGAACTTACTCTGCGGCCAAATTGGCCGAAAACCTTGCAGGAACTCGGATTTCCCGCAAAGACGAAGATCAACGGAGCGGTGAACACCCACAGAGGACGTTCCTTCGTGCTGTTCAACGGCAACTCGGTGGGCGAGATAAACGAATGTGACCACAAAGTTGCCAGATTTACGCCTCTCGAGGCGACGTTTCCCGGAATACCGATCGGCGTGACGTCGATCTTCCGATACATCGACGGCAATCTCTACTTCACCACTCGGACGCAGTACTACAGATTCAACGAATTTACGAAGACCGTCACGGCGGCTGGAAAATTCGATCTGCGGATACTGAATATCGTCTGCCCTAAGGACGATTTGTTGAAACAGTTGCGCGATCTTCTCGATCGATTCGTGCGCGTCAGCGATTTAACGTCATCGACGAGCGAATCGAACGACGACGAGGACGGCGTTCGGCTTTCCGACCAAAGGAAGTAGGGGAACCGCGCCGATCCCCGCACCGCACCACACCACACCACACCACACCACACCACACCACAGCGCACATCGCGCGATATAAGCATGAGAACTCTTTGTACTTATATATACCGATGTGCGCCGCCCAAAGCGTCAGTGCCGCATCGTCAGCCGAATACGACGCGTTGGAAGGAATAGAAGAACGAACGATACACCGCAGCGCGAAATGTTCTCGACGCTGACCGATCGACCCGCGCCGAGGGATCTCTCTCCTCGCGAGACGGAATCGGAGGCGAACGAAAACGGCAAGAGACGCCGCGTCGAGTCGACGGACGATCGTCGCGATCACGATTATCATCGTCGGACGTCGCGTTCCAAGCTCTCAGCACCCAACGACGTTATTCGCGATGTCATCGTCATGGCTCCAGTGCGCGTCCTGGCGACGCGTTATCCGCTGACGACGACTGGCTACAAACACTTAACCATCGGTATCACGATCAAGTCGCCGTGGTACGGTACGCCCTCGCCTTCGTACGTGGAGATCGCCCTGGGAGACAAGCAAGGCAAGGAGATCTGTATGACGGTCGACATGTGGAAAGGACTGGTCGAGCGCAAACACGACGTATTGGAGAGTCTGCAATCCAGCCTCGTCGAGCCCGGAACCCGCTCTCCCGCGCCGATATCGATCGGAGACCTGACGCTGCGATTCGGATCGATAAACAACCTGCCGATCTTGCGTATGGAGCTACCCAACGCGACTCGTCTGGCGATGTCGCTCACCACCGTGTACCTGCTGTACGATTTCCAGTTTTGCGTCGATTGCGTCGTATCGGGACTGAGCTCCGCAACCAAGAAGGTCGACGCGAAGTATTCCCGCTATCGGGAGATAGCCCGCGACGCGTGTAAGAACTATTGCAAGACGGGAACCGCGGTCAAGAACGCGATACGGAACAGCGAAGACTTCGATCCGAACAACATCATCGATTGCGAAATTACCGCGCTCTGTTTCAGACCCTGATGTCACGATTGTGTGAACGGGCTGAGGAATAGAATCGTTTCGGTTTATTGTAAACGTGTTCTTATATATAGAAAAAATAAAAAATGTAAACCATATGTATTCTTTTATTGTTTGTCGCAATAAAAAAAGACCGCTCGCACGCGGAAATCTCAGATCTGCGTGTTCTCTCTCTCCTTCTCTTCCCCTCCTTCCAGATCCGTATCCGTGCGTATCTCGATGCGATCCGCTTACTCCACGATCACCGCGATTGCGTCATCCGCGATGCGCGAAGAGACAGATCGAAACGACCCTCGAACCGAAACAACGAGGAACAAAGATGGGTGATCGGGTTCCCGCGAACAGAACGACCTTGAACGCGTACGAACGCGATGCGTCGAATAACGAACGACCTTGAACACGCTCGAACGAGTTCAAACGCGTTCGCTCCTCTTTCGAAAAAAAAATAAAACGTTTGATTTCCCTGCGCGGTCGATAACGCGATCGACGCTCCCCCTCGCGGGAGGACGACTCGCGATTTTCGCCGTCGGGGGGGACCGGACGACCGCGTCCGGCCCGCGAGGACGAAGAGGCGCGCGCGGACAGTCCGCGCCCCGCCGCGGTCCACGACGCTGCCGTCGGTAACGCGGCGCCTCTTCCTCCCCCCCTCCCGACCCCCTCGAGAGTACCTGAGTGCAGAAGTCAACTTCCCCCACTCCTGCTCCCCCCCCCCACCAACTGCCCGTCCCGGGCCCCCCTCGCCCATCTCTTATGGCGTTCCCCCCGCGGGGAACGCGCCCCCCCCGACCCCCGGTTTTGTACCTGAGGTTCGTAGTATATATTATCTAGCTACTAAAGTATATTCTCCCTCCTCGTCCCCTCTCATGTTCCCGTTGAAGATTTCCCATCCCCTTTCCTCTAGGCTATTTACTAGCATCCTCCCCTCTCTATCCATCTTCTTATCTTTCGATTTCCTTCTCCACACTATCTCCCCTCCCTTGCCCTCCTCCTCTTCTTCCACACTCCCTCCTTCTCTTCCTGTCCTCGCGTTAAAATCTCCTCCAATTACCGTATACCTTCCTTCCTCCTTTCCTTCCATTATTTGTCCCAACTCCTGTATTGTCTACTCCATTTCCTCCTTCTTTGCATACACCCCTACTATTCTCCATCTCTCCCCCCCTACCCTTACCTTTCCCACTATCATCCCCTCCCTACCTATTTCTATTTCTGTCCCCTTCTCCTTTAACCCTTTCCTCATTCCCATTACCATCCCTCCCATCGCTCTCCTTTTTTGTTCTTCCCCTTCGCCCATTGCACTCCCCATTCATATCCTTTTGGCATTCTTCCTCTCACTTTCTCCCAACCCTTTTCTCCTATCCACGTCTCCGTCAAGACTATTATATCTTTCTTCTTTAGCCCCTCCCAGAACTCCTTATCCTTATTTTCCAATCCTGCTACATTCCAAAATATTATCCTCCACTCCGTCCTACCCCCCCCCCCCCGTCTTCGTCTCTTCTGACTTCTATCCTGCTATTCTTTATCTCCTTCTCTATATCCTCTTCCTCTCCTCTTCCCCCGTCTCTCCTCCTTCCCCCCCTCCAACATCACCCTTCGTCTCCTCCTTCTCTCGCTCTCTCTTCTTATATTTCCCTTTTCATCCTTTAATACTCCCACTTCTACATCCCATCTCCACCATATATTTTCTATTCTTATTCTCCCTGTTTTAATCCACGCCCTCCTTCCCTCTCTTTCCTCTCTTCTCGCTGTCTCTCTCAGTTTCCAGTTCACCCTTGTCTCCTCCCATGTCTGGTCCTCCGTGATTCTCTCCCTTCTACCCTTCAAACTCCTCTTTTTCTCCATCACCTCCCATTTTTGCTCCTCGTTTTCCAGTTTTATCAACACCATTTCCCTTCCTTTTTCTGCATCCCCTCCTATTCTCTTCATCTCCATTGCCTTCACTTTAGCCCCTATTCCTTCCAGCAACTTTTCTGCCTCTTCCCTCCTCCCTCCTTCTCTTACCTCCAACCCCCTTATCACTATATAAAAATATGGAATTTGCAACATGCATCCGCATACTTTTTCTTAAAAGCAACTGTCTTTTTTTCATACCAATTGATTCGTCTCATTATTCTGTGCATAAAAGTATTAAGGTAACATTACCGAAAACTTAATGTTTTACAAGATATTTTGTATTTTATGTCAAAATACTAGAAGTTTTAAGCCTTATAATTCCAAAAGTTTTTAATGAAAAAATACTTTATTATAGTGCTTTGAAAAGCTCTCGAGATTAGCTACAAGAATATGCATTGAAAAATAGGGGTTTCCATTTACGAAATTGAAGGTGACGTTCACGTGATCTTCAAACGCCTATCCAAAGCCAAACTAATGACACCATCTTATGTGCCCCTCGAAACCGTACAACTTTTGTCTGAAACATTTCTTCCGAAAACGTCAACTTTCCGAGATAATCCAGGGTCCCGACCTTTTTGTTACACCCTGTATAAATGTCCGCATTACCCAATATCCCGCAGTGCTTGTGGCGCAGGGCATTAATACCGTAGTAGTTAAGTTTAACAACTTGTATGTATTTTCCGCATATATTTCGCCGAATGTAAATATGGAGCAATACGCATCTTTCTTAGATGAGTTAACAACTCTTTTTACGAGCGTTCCTGGTGGTGCTAATGTTGTTGTGTGCGGTGACTTCAATGCCCATTCTAGTTACTGGGGCGCAAACCGCACGGATCTTGAGGGAGAATTACTCATCGCATGGGCTGCACAATTCGACTTGAGACTTGTCAATTCCGGTAATGTTCCTACTTTCGAGAGTCATCAGGGCTCCTCCGTTCTGGATCTCACCTGGGTCTCTCCAGGTTTGATTAGCAGAGTTGCCGATTGGACGGTCCGTTTGGACTTAGAATCTTTGTCCGATCATAGATATGTGACTTTTCGCATCTCTGATTTCCGCCGAAAATCCTCCACGCTTCCAAGAATGCAACGCTGGAATTTTAAGAAGATGGACGCCGATCTATATAAAGCCTCTATAGAATGGACATGTGCGGTCACACCAACCAATGATAACACAGGCACACAAAATAAAAAAAGTGGTCTGTTCTTTTGACCAGACCCACCTATCTTTATGTATTTTGACGCGCTGAATCCGAATCTGAAGTCCGTTTAGCCCAAACACCCTCAAAATTTCGAGTAAATCGCAAAAAATAGCTAAAAATTGCGAAGAATCACGTTAACGAGTGCGAGAAAATTCGGAAAAATTTTTTCTGACCTGGATCAAATGTGCTTCTTTTGTATTTTAATGCGCTGATTCCGAATCTGAAGTCTGTTGAGCTCCATTACTAAAAAATTTGGCAAAATCACAAATAAAAAAAAAACTGAAAATCGTGAATAGTAAAAAATCCAGAAAAAAATGTCATGGATATGAATTACTTCAGAACAAATTGTACGGAATCAGGTTTACTTTGATGTTCTTCTTATACTGTTTTTCTCTTGTAGCGAACTCTTTTCTCTTCGAATGACCTGTGCAGTGGGTTTCTCTTTCTCTTCTTCTTATTCTGATTCGTTTCTCTCTTTAGTGTCCAACAGTAATCTGCCATTATGTTGATATATCCCATCTTCCTTGGTATCGATTTTCCATTTCATGTATATCTTGATGGAATCGTTCTCCTTGTTCTTCACTGTAGTCTCCAAGGTTTTCAGGAAAGTAGTTAAGATGAGAATGAAGGAAGTGCAATTTGAGATTCATCAAGCAACCTAACTTTTTAAAATTTTTCAACAACTCTTCGACCAAATTTGCAGATAGTATTGGAGAAAATAAAGTATTTGGAACATCAATGGAAAATTGAAAGAGGGTATCTTTGATGGTCCTCAAATTCGAACTCTTTTTCGAGACGAAAATTTCATTACACAGATGAATGACACTGAAGAAGCAGAGTGGCAAAGTTTCAGGAATGTATCTCAGAACTTTTTAGGAAATGAGAGGAGTGAGGATTACCAGAATTTGGTTGAAGAGTTGTTGAAAAATTTTAAAAAGTTAGGTTGCTTGATGAATCTCAAATTGCACTTCCTACATTCTCATCTTAACTACTTTCCTGAAAACCTTGGAGACTACAGTGAAGAACAAGGAGAACGATTCCATCAAGATATACATGAAATGGAAAATCGATACCAAGGAAGATGGGATATATCAACATAATGGCAGATTACTGTTGGACACTAAAGAGAGAAACGAATCAGAATAAGAAGAAGAGAAAGAGAAACCCACTGCACAGGTCATTCGAAGAGAAAAGAGTTCGTTACAAGAGAAAAACAGTATAAGAAGAACATCAAAGTAAACCTGATTCCGTACAATTTGTTCTGAAGTAATTCATATCCATGACATTTTTTTTCTGGATTTTTTACTATTCACGATTTTCAGTTTTTTTTTTTATTTGTGATTTTGCCAAATTTTTTAGTAATGGAGCTCAACAGACTTCAGATTCGGAATCAGCGCATTAAAATACAAAAGAAACACATTTGATCCAGGTCAGAAAAAATTTTTCCGAATTTTCTCGCACTCGTTAACGTGATTCTTCGCAATTTTTAGCTATTTTTTGCGATTTACTCGAAATTTTGAGGGTGTTTGGGCTAAACGGACTTCAGATTCGGATTCAGCGCGTCAAAATACATAAAGATAGGTGGGTCTGGTCAAAAGAACAGACCACTTTTTTTATTTTGTGTGCCTGTGTAATTTTTTGATCAACTTTAAACCTGACCGTTGGATTTACCAGTGTATTCTCGATGCCTGCCGCGCCTCTGTTCCACGCGTCAGTGTTCGCAGAACAAATTCTGTTTACTGGTGGAGCGAGACCATCTCCCAATTAAGATCCGAAGCTGTTGCTGCGAGGAGGCTGTGGACCCGCGGTCGCCGAGCGGATCCACCTGACTTGTTGGAGCGTAAAAGGACGGCCTATATCGAAGCCAACAGGAGACTGCGGCTCGAGATTCGTCGCGCCAAGTCGGAGTCATGGCGGGAACTGATTTCAAAGCTCGACGATGATCCCTGGGGGCTCGCTTATAGGATCGTCCTGAGTAGGTTGAGGAGTCCTGCCCCAGGTTTATCGTCTACGTTGGAACCGCCCATTCTCGACCAACTTTTGGATGGACTTTTCTCGCCCGGCAGAGAGCTTACGCCTGTTAATTTTGGCGAATGTGTGGCAGACATGCATCCCATCACTGATCGAGAGGTCATTGATGCCATTAAGAGTAAAAAGAAGTCGAATTCGGCTCCCGGACCGGACGGTGTTCAGGAATCGCGAGAACTCTCTCGGCTCTTCCGTTCGTTTCGAGCGTTAAATTTCTGTATTGCTCTCGCCGTGTTTTCATTTCGCGTATTTATCTGCGAGACCTTGTCATTACCCGACGCGTTCCTGCGAAATCTATCAGTTACCCGAATTTCTCGTTCGATCCTCGGAAACGATCGCGCTATTCGTCGAACTCTCCCTCCCCTCGCGCGCTCGCAATTACCGTCTAGACACACTCTGTGAATACCGCTCGCCTCAGAACTCTCCGTGACTTCGCAATAGCAACATTAAATTCTCGATACAACCAAGACCGCATCTTTGATTCGTCGTTCCATACCAATACCTTGACTGCCGAGTCCTTTTTACAAGGCTGTACCAGCCAACCGCGCTTTGCGATACGAGACTCAATCGTAGAGTGCACATTTTGGTCCTTCGAGCCGGATTCGGAGTCAAGAAGAAGATTATCGATTACGACCTTCGAAGGGCGGAGTGACGATACCCGTTCTCCATGGCACCCTCGTCAGACGAGCTCATGGCAAAGCAGAACCAACTGATGGGCTCAATAGCTCGTACTCTGACCAATTTTAAGAAACTGGGTCAAGCCAAGATGACTAAGGCGGTGGTGCAGAGCCGAATCACAACTCTCAAGGAGAAGTTCTCAGCATCGCGGGACTTGGATGAGCGGATCCGGGCATCCCTTGACGTGAGCACGGCCAAGGAGCTGCCATACTTCGCCGACGACCATTTCCAAGCCTGTGAGGACCATTTCGACGAGGCGCTCGACTACATGTCCGAGGTACTAGCCAAGGTGTCTGAGATGGACACGGTCGATCTCAACGTAAGTCACGCTTCAGATTTCCTCCTCCGTCCTACGGCTCAGCTTCCGCGGATCAACCTACCGACCTTTAACGGATCTTTCGACCGCTGGGAAAGCTTTCGCGATCGCTTTAAATCGATGATTATCGACAATCGCAATATTTCAAATGTAGATCGGATGCATTACTTATGCTCAAGTTTAACGGGAAGTGCAAGTAGCGCGCTCAACCATCTCGCTATCACCGACGCGAATTTTTCCGTGGCATGGAAGATTATTACGTCGCGTTATGAGAACAAACGTCGTTTGATTAATGGTCATCTGCAAACATTATTCTCGTTGCCTCAGCTCGCGTCCGAGACCTTCAAAGACCTTCAGAATTTGCGTGACAAAGCGAGTACATCAATTCAAGCGCTCAAAAATCTCGATCGTCCCGTCGACACTTGGAGCGATATCCTCGTATTTCTTATCTCGCAAAAACTAGACAAATCTTCCCGAAAAGCGTGGGAATTGCAGCTAGGCGAGACCGTCGATTATCCTACATACGACGATTTGGATCAATTCTTAGAATCGCGTATCTGCGCGTTCAAGGCAATCTCCCCCCCGAAAACCGAGAAATCGACGGACGGGCCTCAACAATCGTCTAAAGCGAAATCGATCGCTTCTCATTCGACAATAACGGCGAACCTCGCGTGCCCGATGTGCAAATCCCCGCACTTACTCTATCAATGTCCGTCATTTTTAGCTTATACTCCGTCGCAACGGTACGAATACGTCAAGAAAGAAAATCGTTGTATTAATTGTTTCGGGTGTAAGCATTCGATGAAAGATTGTAAAAACGTGCGATCATGTAAAACGTGTCATAAGCGACATCACACATTACTGCATTTCACGGACGATGCAAAACCGGCTAGCGGAGAGTCCGCTCCTACCGTCGAATCGAAAAGTACCGAGACAGATAACGAAGTCGCGTCTCATGTAATTTCAAATGCGCTAACGCCGAAGTCAACCGTACTTTTGGCAACCGCTCGAGTTCGTGTTTACTCTCCACAAGGTCACTTCGTCTTCGCCCGTGCGTTGCTCGACCAAGGTTCCGTTGCTACCTTAATTTCCGAAAATATCGTTCAGCGGTTGCGTCTCGCGAGAATGAAGCAAACTACCCGTATTACCGGAATCGGAGAATCGCAATCGTTGTCGCAATCAACCGCACATATTAGTGTAACCGCATCGTTCGGCGACAAACCTGCATTCTCGACGACCGCGTACGTAATCAAATCGCTGTCAAAGTACGCACCGAATCGCGTTCAATCAATGTCCCGATGGGCGCACATCTCTAACCTAACGTTAGCGGATAAGGACCCCATGAGCTCTGATCCTATCGACTTAATTATCGGCGCGGATTTATACGGCATGCTTATATTAGACGGTGTCCGCAAAGGAACCGCTAGCGAGCCTATCGCGCAGAATACCGCTCTCGGGTGGATACTTTCCGGACCTATCGCTCCCGCTCGTTCCCTCCACCCCGATTCCGTTCATATTCATCACGGAACAATCCTTGAAAACCTGGATCTCGATCTTCGCCGCTTCTGGGAGATCGAAGAAGTTCCTCATAAACCACATTTAAGTCCCGAAGAGTGACAATGCGAAGAGCATTTCGCCGCTACTCATTCTCGCACGCCGGACGGACGATACGTCGTTCGGTTACCCTTTAAAACCGGCCCTCCTATAGATATTGGCGAATCCCGCTCTACTGCGCTGTCAAGTTTATTCCGCTCGGAGCGTAGACTTCTTCGCGAACAAAATAAAGCCGCGTTATATCGCGAATTTCTTGAAGAATACGAGACGCTCGGTCATATGACTAAAGTTAACGATACCGACTCACAATCGAGTCACTCTCAAGTTTATTATATTCCGCACCACGCTGTTTTTCGTGAGAGCAGCGTCACCACTCAGCTTCGGGTCGTATTCAATGCTTCCTGTGCTACATCGAATGGTACCTCGTTGAACAATCATTTGCTAATCGGTCCTAAGCTCCAAAGTAATCTTGCCGCAGTTATTCTGCTATGGCGTCAGCATCAGTTTGTTTTTACTGCCGATATCGCCAAAATGTACCGACAAATTCTTATCGATAGCCGCGACGTGAACTACCAACGAATTCTCTGGCGCTCGTCGCCCTCACAGCCAGTCGCGGAGTACCGGCTGCTCACCGTTACATACGGCACTGCCGCGGCCCCGTATCTCGCGCTTCGCGTCCTGCTACAGCTCGTAAAAGACTACGGAGATGAATTTCCGTTGGCCGCTTTGGTTTTGCTTCTCCTAACATACGTCGACGACTGCACGTTCGGAGCTGACAACCGGGAGCTCGCGCTTAAAATTCGCGATCAGTTGATTGCTCTCTTGGCAAAGGGCGGTTTCCGGTTATGCAAATGGGCAAGTAACTGTCCCGAGTTGCTGTCCGACATTGATCCGTCAGATCATGGCCTCGCGCGCGATAAGGATCTACACGTCGACGAGCCGCTGAAGATATTAGGCATCGCGTGGAATCCCGAAAGCGATTCCTTCCATTTCCGTGTAACGAGCCCACCGAATCCGGGGTATACGAAACGTGCGGTTCTCTCCACTATCGCTAAACTTTTTGACCCGTTAGGATGGGTGACTCCCGTTATCGTTGTCGCGAAAATATTAATGCAACGCCTATGGCATTAAAGCAACGTTAAAATGCGATTGGGACGACGTGTTGCCGTGTGATCTCCTAGAACAATGGCGCGAATATCACCGTCAGTTACCGCGTCTCAAACTTATATCGATTCCTCGCTGGACACAATACGGTGCTAATATCGCTGATTGTGAGCTTCACGAGTTTTCGGATGCGTCGACAAAGGCTTACGCCGCGGTCGTATATCTCCGTCTCGTACCGAGAAACGGTCCCGTTACCGTTTGCATACTCGTCGCAAAATCAAAGGTCGCTCCAATAAAAACACTAAGCGTACCGCGACTAGAGCTCTGCGGCGCGTTACTTCTCGCACAGTTAATGTCCTTCGTTTTGTCGAGCCTCGACATTCCAAATCTCCGATATCACAGTTGGACCGATGCGAGGATCGTGTTAGGGTGGCTCAAACAATCTCCAGCAAAACGGGAAGTTTTCGTCGCCAATCGCGTCGCCAAGGTGCAACACCTTTTACCGAACGCAATCTGGCATCATGTTCCGACGGCAAATAATCCCGCCGATTGCGCATCTCGCGGTTTAAGCCCTAGCGAACTCGCCGATTGCACCCTGTGGTGGTCGGGGCCCCCCTGGCTTAAACAATCCCCTGAGCATTGGCCAACGTCATGCTCGTCGCCAATCGCATCCGACGTATCAAACGAAAACCGAGTCGTCGTACACGCTTGCGTCGCGCGTCCCATCGAACCGTGGGATCTCGCGACTCGCTATTCCTCGTGGGCTAAACTTCTACGCGTAACGGCATATATCCTGCGGTTCGCAAAAATCCTTCGTTCTCGCCTCAATTCCATACCGGATACCGGGGCTGAGGTCAATCTATCGCGCGCATTAGCTCCACGCGACTTTCAAACTGCCAAGATCTTTTGGCTCAAAAGGATTCAGGGTGACATATTTCCGCAAGAAACTGCGAATCTAAAAGCAAGCAATCGCGTTTCCAAGTCAAGCTCACTTGTCGCACTTAACCCGTATCTCGACACCGATGGCCTCATACGAGTCGGAGGGCGGCTTCAAAAGTCCGATCTCTCAGAATCAGCCAAACATCCCATTGTCCTGCAGTCTCATCCATTAGTATCTCGCATTATATCGCAGGCTCACCATATTACACTCCACGGAGGTCCTCACCTTACCCTCGCTTACCTCCGTACCCAGTTCTGGATTCTGCGCGCTAGGGCAACAGTACGAGCGGTTCTACACCGCTGCGTTGAATGCATTCGCGAAAAGGCCATCGTCCCGGCGGAGCTCATGGGCAACTTACCAGAAGTTCGAGTCAATCGAGCTTCGCGAGCTTTCGAACATACCGGAGTCGATTATGCAGGGCCTATACTCGTCCGGTCCGCGAAAGGACGCGGCCATAAGGCTCACAAAGCCTACCTCGCCTTATTCATTTGCATGACAACGAAAGCGATCCACCTAGAGCTAGTAAGCGATTACAGCTCGGCGGCGTTCCTCGCGGCGTTTATCAGATTTGCAGCTAGGCGCGGACATCCCAATAGCATGTACTCCGATAATGGTACGACATTTCGGGGCGCCGAACGAGAACTCGTCGCCGCGTGGAAAGCCGCCGTGCGTGATCCCAACTTTTTGAACCGATTAGCAGGCGATCAGATAGCGTGGCATTTCCTCCCCCCAGCGGCTCCACATTTCGGCGGATTATGGGAGGCAGGAGTCCGTAGCGTCAAATATCATTTGAAGCGATGCGTCGGATCTCATACGCTGACGTACGAGGAGATGAACACGCTACTGTGCCGAATCGAAGCGTGCCTAAATTCGCGACCGATTGGCTCAATCTCCGAGACTATCGCGCCCTTACTCCCGGTCATTTCTTAATCGGCGCCAGTCTTATCGCAATCCCCGAACCAAGCGTGCTCGACATGGCGGAGAACCGGCTCTCACGGTGGCAACTCGTACAGAGAATCGCTGAAGGTTTTTGGAGGTCATGGGTGAGCGACTACTTGCATACGCTCCAACAGCGCCCGAAGTGGCGCGTTATCCAAAACCTGGCCAAAGTTGGTCAGATCGTCCTTGTACGTAATCCGCTCGCCCCCCCCAAGTCATTGGAAACTCGGACGTATTACCGTCTGTCATCCCGGGGATGACGGCCTGACGCGCGTCGTTACCGTCAAAACCGCACGCTCCGAATATAAGCGACCCATTGTCAAGCTGTGTTTCTTGCCTATCGATATCAATGTCGAAACCGAAAAGGAACCGGTCAAGGCGGGCGGCCAGCGGCCGTAACACGATCCATCTTCCGGTCACCAAAACGATATGTATCCTTTTCTAAAAAAGGCATGGATAGTTTATTGTTGTGTCTTTTCCGTGATGCCGATTGGTTCTCTCACTGCGCTTACTTCATTTGCAACTGTCATCATATATTTTGACAGTTGTGTGTAATGTTCATCATATATTTTGACAGTTGTGTGTAATGTTAAAGCTAAATAGCGCGCGCGTAGCGCGCGTCTGTAGTGTCTAGTATATGTATAAAGCGCAACTGTATTTAGATTTAAGTTTCATTGTATTAACACATTACATTATGTATTTAGATTTAAGTTTATTATGTATTTAGAGTTAAGTTTTCATTGTATTCATATAATTCTCGTTTCGAATGTAAGCATTCGAGGCGGGCGGTATGTTCAGGAATCGCGAGAACTCTCTCGGCTCTTCCGTTTGTTTCGAGCGTTAAATTTCTGTATTGCTCTCGCCGTGTTTTCATTTCGCGTATTTATCTGCGAGACCTTGTCATTACCCGACGCGTTCCTGCGAAATCTATCGGTTACCCGAATTTCTCGTTCGATCCTCGGAAACGATCGCGCTATTCGTCGAACTCTCCCTCCCCTCGCGCGCTCGCAATTACCGTCTAGACACACTCTGTGAATACCGCTCGCCTCAGAACTCTCCGTGACTTCGCAATAGCAACATTAAATTCTCGATACAACCAAGACCGCATCTTTGATTCGTCGTTCCATACCAATACCTTGACTGCCGAGTCCTTTTTACAAGGCTGTACCAGCCAACCGCGCTTTGCGATACGAGACTCAATCGTAGAGTGCACAAGACGGCTTTAAGGCCACCGCTCTTAATAGGCTTCCGTTGGTCATGACTGAACGCCTAGCCCAGTGCTTCAACATATTAATTAAATATGGAATTTTTCCACCGTCATGGAAAGTCGCGGATCTTGTGTTGATTCCCAAGGGTGAGGCTCTCCCCTTGGGAGAAGTTCCGAAGGCTCGACCCATCTGCCTCTTGAGCGAAATCGGCAAGGTATTTGAGCGAATTATCGCTGCTCGTGTGAATTCGTGGCTTGAGGAAAATCCTGGATGTAACTTGTCTGAGAACCAATTTGGTTTTCGGAAGCAGCGTTCCACGGTGGATGCCCTTTTTCACGTTATGAAGATCGTCACAGAGGCTCATGCGAGGGGGAAGGTGGTCTTGGCGCTTTCCCTCGACATATTCAATGCGTTCAATTCAATCAAACTCTCTGGCATCAGATACGCCCTAAGGACCAAGCACGTTCCGAAGTACATTCGCCGCATTATTGAGGCGTACCTTGGTGGCAGGAAGGTGTGCTATGTGACGAGGAATGGAGTCAGACGCACGAGGAGGGTTCGCAGGGGGGTTCCACAGGGATCCGTGTTGGGTCCCCTCCTGGACCCAGGTGGAACCTAGCGTTCGACCTGGTCCTGAGGACTCTTCTACCTCGTGGATGCCACATCGTCTGCTATGCAGACGATACGCTGCTGATTATTGAAGAGGACGACTTTGATGCCTCCTGCGCATTGGCCACCAAATGCCTGGAGTATATGTTAAAAAGCATCAACTTCCTCGGTCTTAAGATTTCATGGCCTAAGTCGGAGGCCATTTTCTTTGGTCGGCATCCGCGCAACTCCGTCTTTGAGTTCCAGGGCGTTGAAGTTTCTATATCAAGTTACATGAAATACTTGGGCGTAATTATTGACTCAAGATGGTCATTCAGTAGGCATATTAATTACATAGCCGAAAAGGTGTCGAGGATCAGCAGGGCACTGTGCGGCATCTTGCCAAACCTGCGCGGACCCATCGAGAACAAGCGAAGACTGTATTACGGTGTTATCCTCTCCATTGCCCTATATGCGGCACCGGTCTGGAGTCAGGCCCTGTCTTCGGAGAACAAACAATGTATTATGAGGAGAGCGCTCAGGCTTTCGGCCTTACGCACCACAATGTCTTACAGAACCGTTTTATACGAGGCTGCGACTCTGCTGGCGAGGATTCCTCCATTTTACTTATATGCGGACTACCTGCGACGCACATACCTGCGCCTACGTGATCTGAAGGAGTGCGGTATGTTCACTGTCGACTCCCCCTCGGAGGTAAGAGATTTAGAATGGAACGTATTGAGGGAACAATGGCTCGCTCACATCGGCGATAATAGGTTATCCGGCAGAAGGACAAGAGAAACCATCTCTCCATCCTTCGATCTATGGCTTGATCGACGCTCAGGCTTCCTCACATTCAGAGTTACACAACTTCTCACAGGACATGGTTGTTTTGGCGCCTATCTTTACAGAATTGGAAAGGAGGCGTCGACAACTTGCAGATACTGCTCTTTGGAGGATGACACATCGGAACACACCCTTGCGGTATGCTCGTTTTGGGGCCATGAGCGCGGCGAATTGACTGCGATTGTAGATCAAGACCTTTCGTTAGCAGTGGTTGTAAATAAAATTTGTAAGGAACGCGAAGCGTGGCGCGCCTTCTCTATGTTCGCGGAGCGAGTTCTCTGTCGCAAGGAGGAGGATGAACGAATCAGGCAGCGGGGCCTTGCGGATCCTAATAATGCGTGATAGATTAGGTTAGGCTAGGATTTATAGGTTACGGTTAAATATACACAGGAAATTGCGACGGGTGGCGATGCTTGGGGGCGGTGGGCGCTGGTCTTTCCCGGGTCTTTGCTCCCCCCGCGAGCGATGGGGGGGGGGTGTGGGTCGGGTTTAGCCGGCGGCGCCGCCTCCCGGTCCCGCCTTTTTCCTTCGTATTGCGTTGTATTAAGATGCGTACATGCGCATGCATTTCTTCCTTTTCGGGGTTGCTGTCTCGGGGTCGGGGGCCCTCCTGGGGTCGGCCGTCCGGGGCTGGCCGCTCGCTGCTTTTTGGAGCTATGGCACCATTGCTCGACAATGATCGCTTGGAGCCTCTTTGTGGCGGTTGGTGCCGGTTGGTCGTCCTCTGGGTGTCCCCCATTTAGCCCTGGGGCAAATTCATCCCCGATCTCGTTTCTCGTCGTTCTTCATTCACGGGGGTGGAGGACGGCACTTGCTCTTCTTCAGCGCTTATGCGATTTTGGGATGCGGGACCCCGAGATTCCCTGTTTTTATGATGATGGGGTATAATCTCTCCTTCGTTCTAGCGAGCTTGTTGGGGGGGGGGGGGGGGTGGACTCTCCTGGATGAGAGTTCTCGCAGCCGATGAGGGGAGCCCTCAGTGGTATGATTGCCCGCGGTCATTGTCATGAGGGCTCTCTGAGGCGGTCGGATGCCGACATGCGTGTCGGTCATTCGACTAGGGTTCGTTCTTCCCGGGGATGAAGTGCCCTCCCTTTCCTAGGTCTCACGCTCCTGGTTCTTGTGGAATTCCCTCCCCGGAGAGGGAATTCCTGTACGTTTTGTTCGTTCGCGTCCCTGTGGTTCGTGAACGAAGTGGGTTTTGGGGGGGGTATGGACTCTCCCGGACGAACGTTCTCGCAGCCGATGAGGAGAGCCCACAATGATATGACTGCCCGCAGTTATTATCATGAGGGCTCTCTGAGGCGGTCGGATACCGACATTGTTGGCCCTAGATTTTCAAAGGCATGGGACCTTCACATCATTGGTGCCGCGTGTCGGCCTTCGACTAGGGTTCGTTCTTTTCGGGGGATGAAGCGCCCTCCCTTTCCTGTTGACCTCCGTGTGTCCTTTGTCTTCTGATTACGTGTTTCCTGGCGCCTTGGCGCGAGGACTGTCTCGTCATACGATGTTATACCTCCGGTCTTCAGTGTGGCGTGACTGTGGTCCGTTGTGCTGATTGTCAGGGAGAGGGGTTTTAGTGGGTGCAAGCCCCACATATCCTGGTAACCGGGGCCAGGAATGCGCGAGGCATTTCCCCTCTTCCGCGTAAACAAAAAAAAGGGTCGAAAACAGAGCTGTGCGGAAGGGTGGAAGTGCAGGATTGAAGGAGGGTGCGAAGGAAGTTGAGAGGAGGCGGTGGGATTGGAGGTGAGGATAAAATCGAGGTGAAGCGGTCAAAAATTGAGGGAGAAGAGGAGAGTTGAAAGTGAGGTTAGGATGACGGAGAGAAATTAGAAGGAGGACATGGCGAGGAAGAAGATGGGAGGGGTGCAGAGTGAGTTGAGGAGTTGAGTGCAGAAGGAACGGGTACTCGAGCGAGCGGGAGCGAGGAATCGATCGTGAGATCGATCGAGTCGGCATGCGAGAGAGGTGATACCGACGGACGGCGGATGTGAGAAGTGAGGATAGTAGCGAGCTGGCTCGTTCGATCGATGAATGATCGAGCAGATTGAGTGATAGAGAAGTGCGTACCGATATAGTAAGAAAGTGACAGAGAGAGTGGCAGAGAAGGTTAGAAAGAAAGTAGAAAATCGATCGTGAGATCGATCAAGTCGGCATGCGAGAGAGGTGATACCGACGGACGGCGGATGTGAGAAGTGAGGATAGTAGCGAGCTGGCTCGTTTGATCGATGAATGATCGAGCGGATCGAGTGTCAGAGAGGTGCGTTCCGATATGGTAAGAAAGAGGCAGAGAGAGTGGCAGAGGAGGTTAGCAAGAAAGTAGAAAGAGGAAAGGAAAAGCGACAGACAGGGTAATGTAAGTAAGGCGAGAAGGTAGTAGCAAGACGAGCAGGAGAGGAGGAAGCGTCGAGCGGTGTGAGCTGATTGTGAGAGGTGTAGATCGGCCGCCGCGGGACAGGAGGTGAGAATAAGAGAGCTGAGAAAGAGAGAAGACAAGCGCGTGAGGGTGAGGATGTAAAAATTTGTACTGTTTTGCGCACACGCCATTTGAACTTCGGATGAAGTTCCTCCCTCCCTTCCTCGTCCTCTACCCTTTCATCCTCCACCTCATCTTCCTCTCTTCCATCGTTAGGTCCTCGCTGCAACTCATATTCATATATCCTCCTCTCTGCTGCCCTTCCCTCTCTTTGCCTTCGTCTCCTTCTATAACTAATAAACTATTAGACTCTCGTCCCTGCTCTCTTCTTAACCCACCCGCCCCGTATATTTCTCTGCATCTTTCTTCTCTTCCCCTAGCCCCATATCACCTTCCTTCACAACACCACCTCCACCACCGATTTCATTGTCAGCTTCTTCGTCTCTCCCTATGCCCTCCTCCCTCTTCGCCTTTCCTTTTCTTCGCCACCGTCCCTCTCACCCTACCAGCCAGAAACATCCTCACCCTCACGCGCTTGTCTCCTCTCTTTCTCAGCTCTCTTATTCTCACCTCCTGCCCCGCGGCGGCCGATCTACACCTCTCACAATCAGCTCACACCGCTCGACGCTTCCTCTCTCCTCCTCCCCTGCTCGTCTTGCTACTACCTTCTCGCCTTACTTACATTACCCTTTCTGTCGCTTCTCCTTTCCTCTTTCTACTTTCTTGCTAACCTCCTCTGCCACTCTCTCAGCCTCTTTCTTACCATACCGGAACGCACCTTTCTGACGCTCGATCCGCTCGATCATTCATCGATCAAACGAGCCACCTCGCTACTATCCTCACTTCTCATATCCGCCGTCCGTCGGTATCACCTCTCTCGAATGCCGACTTGATCGATCTCACGATCGATTTTCTACTTTCTTTCTAACCTCCTCTGCCACTCTCTCTGTCACTTTCTTACCATATCGGTATGCACTTCTTTATCACTCAATCCGCTCGATCATTCAATCGATCGATCGAGCCAATTCGCTACTACCCTCGCTTTTCTCACATCCGCCGTCCGTCGGTATATCACCTCTCTCGCATGCCGACTCGATCGATCTCACGATCGATTCCTAGCTCCCGCTCGCTTGAGTACTCGTTCCTTCTGCACTCAACTCCTCAACTCACTCTGCAGCCCTCTCACCTTCCCCCTCGCCGCGTCCTTTTTCTAATTCCTCTCTGTCATCCTAACCTCACTTTGAACTCTCCTCTTCTTCCTCGATTTCTGGCCGCTTCACCTCGATTCTATCCTCACTTGCAATCCCACCGCCTCCTCTTAATCTCCTTCGCACCCTCCTTCAATCCTGCACCTCCACCCTTCCACACAGCTCTGTTTTCGACCCTATTTCCACCTCTCCGAACTTTCCACCTGCTCCCCCGCCGAGGCTAACGGGGGAATCCTATTGTGTCGTAGTATATAGTATATATTGTAGTATAAGAAAATATGCACAAATAGAAATTTTGAAGCGTACAGCACAACTGAACAGAAATAACGCAACACCTACCTACAGCGCGCCTATACCACATATCATCTCGTCTTCCCAAAAATTGAATAATGGTATCATAATAAAAATATACATGGGTGTATTTGGCATTCGACGCTCTTAAATTTTTGCGTTGGAAAAATTGGTATATTTTGCAAAAATAATAGGGGGGGGGGTAAATTAAAAAATTTGACATATTTGAAAATGTGATTACGCCATTGTAAAGAGCACAAAAAATCATAAACCTTTTGTACAAAATTTTTTTTCATACGCCTTATATTTTCGAAGATATTCGCTAAAAACTATAAAATCCGTTATTTTCGAGGGGTTGTTTCAACCCCTAAACGTCGAGATAAGCCGCTAAAAAAAATACGTGTCTAAAATTTTTTGATGCTCTACAACATATCCAAAGCCCATCCAAATCGGTGAGGGACACTTCCGACCGTTCCCTTGTAAGTCACGTTCTGTAATTAGTAAGTCGCGTCGCATATTTTTAGTGGTCTGTCCGTCATGAGCGTACCGCGCGGCACATGTTATTTCACGTCCTGTGTGCAACAGCCTCCTCCATTTGCTTTTCGCCGGGACGAGACCGCGTGTTAATTCTATAATAACATTATTGCTGTGACCGCTGTGACCATTCTGTCGGGAACTTCTTCTTTGGTGAATAGAAGAATATTGAAGAGAAGAGAAATCCGTATCGAAGCATTGTATATTTTATTGGAAATTTTCAGTACAAATACTATTTTTCATTTAGTTATATAATTTAATAGTATTAAAAATATGTTTATTCGCACACAGGAATCACTTTGGCCAGAGCTAACTAATAGAAAGTTGTCGAGACCGTGAAATTTATAAAGTTTTCTCAAGGAAGAAGTGATATAATTTGTAGACGTATTGTCTAACTACGTGTAGATGACTGCAGTGTAGACACTTCCTAAAAAATTCGTAGCTTAACAGGTATGATATTTTTTATGTGACACTTCCTGCATAAGAGCATGATTGTTAATTGCTGCCAGAAATACTTCTCAATGTGCAATACGAGAGAGGCCATCCCGTTTTTACTGGGGACGCATTTTCCGACGCGCCGCCTGAGAAAGTGCGCCTCAACTACGTCGTTTCGCTCGGTAACTGCATATGGTTTGCGAAACAAACCAGGAGTTAAAACAGGAGTCGTGGTCGGAAACTTAGTTCAAATAGCGCGGCGTAAAGAATCTAGGGGTGTGCAGTGGCGACACACCACACCTAGTTACAAACGGTGGCGCTTCAGCGGCACTAACAGCGTTAACGGCGCACTGCGTGAGCTTGCGAGTCACGTGACGGCGTAGGAGTGGGATCGTGAGGGGAAATGCGAGCGTAGGAGAAGGGCGTCGCTCTCTTTCGTTCCGGAACATTCACGAGTCAGCATCGTTCTCTCTGCTCGTACATTCTCGACTCTTCGTCAGGTTCGTCGCCAGCCATTGTATCACGCGTGTATCCGCGCTGTGTGGGGCTTATTACACATCATCTGCTGGCCTGCTCGAAGGTATATCCTGCCGACGAGAGATCAAGGAACAACGGAGATCATCAGCCGCTGTGGCAATATTTGGAAGGAATGAAGACGGCGGACGAACGGCCGTTACGACGAACCTGTGTGAGAGAGAGAGAAAGAGAGAGAGAGAGAGAGAGAGAGAGAGAGAGAGAGAACTTTCAGTTGAGAAAACAGTATTATTTGTTTTTGTTTGCTATAATGTAAAAAATACTGATATTGTCATGTAACAAATTATTTTATCATTAAAGTTGCATTTTTTATAGAAAATTCGTAAGATTGATTAATTAAACCTACTAAATAACCATTATTTTGTTTATAGATGATGTGGTAAATCGTCCCCCTCTACTGTTACAATTGTCCCGGGGGTTGGGACGGTTGTAACAGTATTCCTCATATTCTTTAAACAATAATAAATTTTTTCTTAGTTACATTACTGAATTTAGCACAAGAAAATTTTGTAGTCAAATAAATTCTACATCTAAAGGTACAGGTCTTTTTTACGTAGATATTATATTTTAACTGTTATAAAATCTTAAACTCAAAATGTTACTTTTGTCCCCGGTCTACCCTACTATGTCCTACGCGAAACGCATAAGCAATTGAGGACATGTTATCTCCTGTGACTAAGTATCTGCAAGTAATTAAAATAAACAAATTAATGCACCTAACGCAATCAGTTTTTAATAATTAATTATTAACATGTGTATATCTTTATAAAAACCAACCTTAATGTTATATATAGTCTCGTGCGAGGACAAATAGGTTCTCGAAAATTAGTTCGCATTCTTTCAATTGCAGGTCCAACAATTGCAAGTAATTCCTCGAAGACGTCGACTGTCATACGGCAATAATTAAAATGTGATTCCACGTCCAAAATTCGCATCTCATTAATTAGATGTTCACCATCTCCTTGGTCACCCCAGCGTTGATTTATTGGGCGAACCCACCATCGTCGTAGTTTACATACTATTATTTGATTATCTCTTTGTCGTGCCTGACGTTTCAGGTACCAGTCAATCAATAAAATAAGACGTCTCTGATCATAATCCATATCAAACTGCTCTCTTTGCGCGTATAAGGACATCAGCATTAAAAGTCGTCTTCATTTGTTGTTGATATCTGACATAACGTGCTATACAATAACATACAATAATAAATGTGACATTTATAGGTTACGTTATTGTTTTTCGATTAATTATTTTATTTTGTTAATTTAAAGTACTTACGGTATACAATTATACCTTGTATACGTTCCTTATCGTGTACTTTTATTTCTCTTCGTATTAATAAACTTTTACTTATGTATTAATGATTTCGATTTTTCCCTCGTCACGCCACTCGTCACGGTCAATCGCGTGCAGTGTGAATGAGGGAAAATATATTTTCACCGATTCATCGTGCATCGCTCATCGCGCATCGCGCATCGCGTCCAGGGAGAGCCATTACGCGGGGATGCTCGTTACCGATAGCGCGGACAGGTAGCGGCGGGGGTCTCGGGGTGGAAAAAATGCGTCGACAATTCCGGCGGATGAGTTGGTTTGATAAAAAAAATGCATTTTCCCACTATGCAAATGCTATTTTTAAAATAGTTTTCATCACAATATCCTTCTTTTGTTGGCAGTAGCATAATAGGGACAGTTCCGTATCGGGAGCTCCGAGGGGGGAGCGGGGCGGGGGGAGGACTCGATGGCGAGGGGGTCCTAGGGAAGGGGGGATCAGGGTTTCGGCGAGCGCGTCGGGACATGTTCTTATAAACAAATGTCACTTCGCGTCGATGTTCGGCCGATAGTATTTATAAACACATATTACTTCACACTTCAGATGCGAGCGAGCGCCTATGACAGGCGGCTATAATTTATGACCTGCGACTAGCGTGACGCCGCGGTCCTTTTCACTTTTCTTTCTAGAAAGAGTTATCAAACGCGGAGGAGGGGGGGGGGGGTATTAGGGTATCGACGAACGTCGATGACAGAATTTTATAAACGAATATCATCTCGCACTGCAGATGCGAGCATCGATGGTCGATACTTGATCAAAAATTTTAGGCGACTTAAGGTGATGCTGGAGCCGTCTGTATAACCGACAAAATTACCATTTTCTATGTTATCGACCTATATCTGTCCTTGTATAGACAAGGGTATAGACAAGGATAGCACCTAACATTGCACGCATACATACGCACGATACACACTGACACTATACTTTTATATTACGCTTCCAAAACAGCATCAAATGCCGGTAAAACAGACGGCTCCAGCATCACCCGAAAAAGAAAGTTGGCCTGGGAGTCTCCCGGAGACCCCCGCTGTGCATGTCTAGGGTTAACCATCGCGATGTTCTCTTTACGCATGTTCTTTAGGACAATTTATTGAGGTTTTTTTTGGCGAACATGTGGGTCACAGGTTCACTGGGTCAAGTTTTGTAGCACCGATCAGTTATGACGTCGCGGGTTATTTCTTTCTTTCCTTCTTTTTTTCTCTTCCTTTCGAAAAGGGCTGAAAGTAATAAAATGAAGCCCGTCTTCTCGTTCGCGTTCTCTCTCCCTCGCGCGTGTTCTCTCTTTCTTATTCTAAGGAAGGGGAGAAGAAAGGGGAATAGACATTATAATTATTATTTAAAATTTTTTTCTTTTTATTTCAAGAAAAATTTATAAAAAATTAAAAATTCATAAGTGCAATTGTAGAATCTTCACCTGAAACACACAAAATGCAAATAGATTATTAATATGATTAATATAAAAATTCAATATTTTTTGAAAAACGATTAACTTACCATTTTTCCTCATCTTCCTCAATATTTTCTCCGAAGAGTCTTCGCAATCCGTAAAGACCCTCAATTATGTTATGCTCCCATAAAATCTCCTGCATTTCTCTGTTTGCCCGCCTCTCCTCGTGGACCCACCGCCAATGATCGATATTTACATACCCCGGTATGATGTACTCCATACGCAGCTGTAAAATAAACATTAAAAATATTTTTTCTTAAAAATATGCACAAAGGAAAAAAGAAATAATCCCAATACTTACATAATCCCGCGGGATGCCGATCCGCACCCACCACTCGTCAATCTGCACATCTATATTCAGCCGCACTCGTCGCGGCCGCATCCACTAAATAGAAAAAAAACATATTAAAAAAACTATATCACTAACTATGTCACTATACTTTGTCACCGTGTCACTACACTTCCGTACCACGACGTCCCTCGGATAAAGTATTTCTATAAAGTCCGCCATGTTCAAAAAGAAATTGCTGAAAACTTTCGAACGCGTTTGCAACTCTTCGCTGACTCGATGAGACTGAGTTTGACCACGGTTGCAGAACGAAGCGAGGTAAAATGTCGCCAGCGAAAAAATATGGTAACAGTTTAAAAACGGACAGCTCCTTCCAACGAAAAGAAATTAAGATGAAATATGTCTCGCACTACAATGGCGAGTAAAAGTTCGACGGAGCATCGGCACATGTGAACGCGTTCTCTGTCGCTCGCGTCTCTTCGTTCGCGTCCTCTCTCGCTTGCGTCCCTTCATTCGCGTTCTCTGTTGCTCGCGTCCTCTCTCGCTCTCATTCCACTTCGCGTTTTCTTTCCTTTTATAATAAATAATTGGAATTGAAGGATAATAAAGTTTTTGTCATATAAACATTAATTTATTTATTATTTGTCGCATCGTATACAATGTTATGTAAAGCATAAGCTAATAACTCGCAATCAATAATCGAATTTTTATCAAAAACGTCGCGCAAGAGTCTAGCTGCATCACATTTATCGGTTACACAATTTCTTCGCAAAATGGTTACAAATTGATTAAATTTCACATTTACCTCATGCGTATTTTGATACAGCTTGAAATATTCATGTTCGACGCAGTGCTCGAGTTCAAATAAGAAAAGTACGGTCGATGGTTTCATATACATGCAATTATTATTATTATTATGTAACGTAAGTTTTACAACATTCGCATCACGTATTTTTACGAGTTCTACGACCAGATCTCGAATCGACATTGATGAAGGTGCGGTTGACTGCAGGAGTCGTTCGATATCCGCACGTCTTTCAATTAACGCTGTCCACGTTGTATGAGCCAACACCATCTGATTTCCTCGGTTATCACCGAGGAGTAGTTCCACAAAGGACACAGGTCCCACGCTGATTCCAATATCCAAATATTTATAAGCTGTTGATGTCAATGCGTATCGTCTGCTTAGTATACGAACCGCGCGAGGCTCCAACGAAATGCTGTAGAAAAAATAATGAGATTACTTTCAAAAATAATACAATTCACAAAAAAGATATAAAAATATAAAGTTCTATAAATTAAACAAAACTTACTTGTTCCCACACGTTGTAGTTTCAATATCGTGAATCGGTACGTAATAATTCATACGTCTACTGCCACTGTTGCCGCTGTTGCTTCCTTCAACGGAATACATTCTTTCTCTCGGTTATGAGAAGCGGACCGTTGATACAAGCAGCCGATGCAAGACTGATCGTCGAATAAAATTAATCGAATATGCGCGGCAACTTCTAAAAAAAATTTATGATGAATAGAAGGGGAATTAATGTTTCTGGAACGCGCAATCAGCGCTCTGGAATTTAGGAGAGGGGGCTAAGGTAGGATGTTTTTTCTTTATTAAGACGTATACCCCCTCCCCTCCACACGACATTAACCGCGAAACATGTTCAGACATGTTCAGACATGTTCGTCTAAACCTGATACCCCCTCGAAGCTAGAATTCGTCACATATACCTACTTATTCTTTAATTTTTAGACTAATGGGAAAGGGGAAAAGGAAATCAAGAGACACGGTAGTGTCTCGCGTCAAGTCAGAAAAATTCATCAAAAGCGTCATCATCACAGGAAAGCGAGACCGACCGTGTCTCTTTACGCGACGCGACGGGTTGCGAGTACTCGAGATGTTGAGATCTCATATAACGAGTGAACGGATCAAGTTCTAAGTAGGCTTGATCGATAGCTTGGGGTTCGAATTGGGGGGGTATCTTCTATAACATTTTCCGCTACGTGCCTTACGAGCGGAGATATTGCGCAAAGTCGAAAATGTGAAAATTTTATATTAAGATACTTGTACTAACGCCGACGTCTCTCAACCAACCAATCAGAGGACTCAGAGAAATGTCACTTTCACTTTTTCGACACTGGCGGTGCTGGTATCGCCAGTTTCGATATCGCGCGCGCATTATTATCGATCGATCTATGGTAGGTAGGTAAATCGCGCGCGCATTATTATCGATCGATCTATGGTAGGTAGGTAAATAGGTCGATAGACTTATCGGTCAGGAGGAAGATTTCTATCAACAACCCAGCGAGTAAATATACGTGTGCGTACGTATGCGTACTGCGTACGGCGCTCAGTGCAGTTAGTGTGTTCTGGTGTGTTCAGCCGGTTCAGCGCGCCGTCAGTTAGTTATTATAATCACAGTCAGTCTTAACCTATCGTCAAGAGACACGGTAGTGACAGCCAAATACGCGCGGAGCGAGACCGACCGTTACTACGTTTACGCGAGCGTTACTTCTGTAGTAACTTACGATAATTCGTTCGCGTAAATGGGATTGTTCTTCGTGTAAACGGGACTACAAAAAGAAATGATATCATAACAAAATTACCTTTTTAAAAAAAAGGTAAAAAAAGGCGTCAAGTCACACTCGTTCGAAGAAAGTGGTTATCTCAAAAAAACCGATGAGGTATCTTTGTACCTAAAAAAAACTGATGTGGTATGTTTCTATTTTCACAAAAATTAATGATATCTATAAATTGCGCCAAGTAAAACATAAATATATATTCCTCGAAAAATAACTGTTGTATTATTTTTCGTATTATTAAAAAAAATTTCGTACAAAAACTTGACGCTGCTTTTTTAAAAAAGGTAATTTTGTTGTGAGCAGCGTCAAGTTTTTATACGAAATTTTTTTTAATAATACGAAAAATAATACAACAGTTATTTTCCGAGGAATATATATTCATTTTTTACTTGGCGCAATTTATAGATATCATTTATTTTTGTGAAAATACAAACATACCACATCAGTTTTTTTTAGGTACAAAGATACCTCATCGGTTTTTTTGAGATAACCACTTTCTTCGAACGAGTGTGACTTGACGCCTTTTTTTACCTTTTTTTTAAAAAGGTAATTTTGTTATGATAAAAAAAACATTGTAAAATTCACACATACATATAAAATTTATTTTTAAAAAGATGACAATTCTTTCTGGCGTTTCGACCACCAGTTAAATATTTTTAATACATTTTGCAATGCGCAATTCTTAACATGTTTTCTACATCGCATAGTATTGGTAACATCTAGATTATTTAAAGATTCGACATCTTCGTAATCCGCATCCAGAGTCTCGATGGTTAAGTTTTTTCTCGCTTTATTCTCGAGCAGATCCACCAGCCATTCTCGTTTCTGACATCCCTTGACGTACACGAGAGTCGGCATCTCGTCGTCGTCGTCGTCGTCTTCTTCCTCACCGAGCACGGCCGATGTAATTAAACGTTTCACCATGCTGTACGGCATGTTTCCGTCTTCCCATCGTAATCCATGGTGATTGCGAATCAACCAGGAAGCACATGACTTGTCAAATTTTGTAAGGAGACTCCACGGCATGGGGCATGTAAAGGTGTAATGCGCCAAAACGGTCCCGTTTCTCAGCACCGCTACCTCCTTTACGACAAATTTCATCCCGACGATGAATCCTTGCAGATCGACGAACGTTGGCGCGATCATGATGCAACGAAGGAACGATCCGTACCGTATCACATCGCGATACATTTGTCTCTCTTATATCGAAATTTTTTACCGACATTACAATTTACGTGAGTTTGCGCACTACGTTTGATAACGGACAGTATTCGATTACGCGGTCATGCAAGATGAGGCAATAGGCGGTAGTATTTGCAGGCACGTTCTCTTTACATTCAAATTCTATTCGCACATCCACGGTGGCGCTCTTGATGGACTCGTTTTGTCGGGAGCAATCGATGATGACGAAAGGTCCAAGGGTCAGGAATGTATTCAAAGTGAGAAACGTATCGTAGCGATCGTATCCGTAATAAGCTTTACGAAAACGCGCATACATATCATAAAGAAGGGCGTATCGATTTTTATCAAAATCTAGATTTAAATCATCGTATGGATAAGATTCAGAGTTTAGATAAAGCTTGATATTGGTCAAGTTACAGTGATTGAAATGGCCAATATTTTGAGCCATGATATCTTTGCGACCGGTCTGCAGCGCAAAAATAACGTATCGCGGTTTCTCTAACTGAGTCGCGATCTTGATGGCCCATGAATGCTTGGTCGTGCTCTGCAACAGGGGGTACTCGTACAGGTCCCACGAACGAAAACTGACACTAAGAAATCGTCCGCTTCCCAAGGCCCGTAACATGGACAGTTTATTGACCTCGTTTAACGTAACGTGAGGCATTCGCCACTGTACTTTGAACAATTCGATTTCCGGCTCAGTCGCCGGATCTCCTATAATGCAATTGTTATCGTTACGCGCTCGTGTCAAAATTATTTCCTGACGACCGTTAACAATCACGCGTTTGTAATCCTCGCAAAAGCCTAACAATGTGGAGAGCGAAACGCAAAAACTGAAATCTCCTTCCGAGCGGCTAGATGAAATGTCCCATCCAGCATTCCGCAACATCTCCGCCTTGTCGTACGTTATCGATACATAGTTCTTGATAGTACTGGTTATTCCAACGTTTCTGCTGCGATCAATCTCCACGCCGTTGAGCTCGAATCGAATTTCATTGAACATGAACGCCACGCAATTAGTTACAAGCGTTGGCACAGACTCGTTATTCCTTTTCTTTACCACCAATCTTCCTTCGACGTAGAGAAAGCTTTCACTCGGCAACGTGTATAAATCTTGTTGTTGTATGGGTATACTTATCTCGTCGTTGTGTCCAAACGTCGTATTGGCGTACGGATTGTACGTGTGTGTTTCAATCTTGACGATACTGTCGTCAAAGATCAGTTCACTTCCAATGTTAAGAATATCGGCCATGCTTCCTCAGATATTTCGCACCGCGAATCCCAAAGATCGTAGAAATTCAACGTTCGATGCGGTGAGCTTCTTTCTCGTCTCTTTTTTAGCTCCACCGAATGTTGTTGATCGGATGATATCGTCCACCGCTGCCGTAAAGATATTCTTATCTCTCGCGTGCTTCGAGTCGTTCAGTACGAGCATCTCATATGTCGTCCGTACACTCGCGCGCGTTATCGCTGTCGCCGTCGTACGTGCAATCTGACGGTGATCTCTTCTCCTCGAAAATCAATCAATCGATCGTTCTGATCCCGAACGCGAATCGTTAGGTCCGTAATGCTCCGTACGGTGATCGGCAGGTAAATGATCTGTGCCGGCGTTTCCGATATCTTATATCCTGGTGGCACGCTCGGTGAAAACTCGTGTATCGTAACGCGTTTGCCGTTGCTGTACGCGCCCGCGGTTACGTTACACTCTACGCGAATGATGTTTACGCTAATGATATTTATCGATACGTCCGATTCGTACCATTGTCGCGGCTCCAGCACGCGATTCGTTGAAAATCCCAGCAGCGATCCAATGTTGTTCGGTTTGTTAAAGTTTACTCTGAAAGCGCACTTGATCTCGCTCTTCATCGTATTGTTGTTGGCACGAATAATCAACGGATACTCTTCATCTTCGCCGACGTGTTTCTTTCTCGCGACATTACTGGATTGATCCCGTGAAATGACGCGTTTCAGATACGTGTTTATATCACGCAATTCGTACGATCCTTCGGGAATGATAATTTCCTTGTCGTCAAAGTAGAATTTATTGTTCGAAGAATTCACGTTCGGTATCGTGTAATAGGTTTCAAAATTTGTCAGGCCGAGCTCGTAATCGCCATCGCTCAAGTCCACGGCGGGAAAGTAGCTTACCGCGAGGACGCTACTCTTGCCGGTGAGCGTGAATGTCAGCGACATGTTTGAATGAATACTGAGTTCAAACAGCGCGACGACCGTCTTTAAATTGATCGTCAACCGTCTGTAGAAAGCGCAGACACAGTTGTCCACAGATGCTCTGATCGTATCGCTGATAAGACGTGTGATTGTACTCTATCTTCGTCACGTTGTTCTTTAGATACAGCACCAATTCCCTCGGCGGTCGAAGATTGCCAAAACTGTCGAAATATATGGTTCGATCTCCCCTCTTCGCGTACGCCACCCAATGAGTACCGGGGCCCGCTGCATCGTCCAAATTCACGATACCGCTCTCGTTTCGACGTACACCGTCGATCGGTAACGAATCACGCATGAAAACACCTCTAAAATATGGAATGCGCATACGCTTGGCCAGTTTTTGTAGTTGTACGTTGGTTGTTACACCCTTGGGAATTTTTAGTATCTCCGCGACTTTTTTTTTCTTCTTTGATGCCACTCCTTGCCCGCGTTTGTACGGAGCGAGATAAAGTCCATGACCTTTCATGGCGCGATTGTGACGTTTCAATTCTTCCAGCTGACGCTGCGCGGCTTTATTATCGTTCACAGCCTTTACGACTCCCGCCGCTCCGCCGACCAACGAGCCGAGAACTCCCAACAACGGTAGAATCGGCAATACGCCGCCTCGTTTCGCCGCCGGAAGTATTCGCCTGTTCGATACTCTCTTCTTCTTCTTCTTCGTCTTCTTTGTTTTCAAGCCCATTCCGAGCTTCGTCTTAGCCTTCATGGCCACCCAGACGGCTGTAGCGGCAGCTCTCTCTCCGAGAGTCGAATCTTTCGCGGTAATGCGTTTTCGCGCTTCCGCAGCGAGTATCTCGTCCGCCGCGTGTCTCTCGGCGAGATCGTTGCTACGCGAATAAGCTATGTCGTGCTCGCGACACGCCGCGTCTAATGGATTAATGCCTTGATCGCCTCTCGCCAATCGTTCTTCCAAATGAGTGCCCGGGCCACAAAATTGATAGCCGGGGATATGCAATTCGATCGGAAGTGCGTTTATCGCGCGATTTAACAGACCTCTACCAATTTTTTTTGTTGACATTCGCCGCAATCCTTTATCATTGGCGCGGGACCGTCGATGTGCGTTCGCTGCCACGGTTAATTGTATTGTTCGTAACAGCGACGATAGGTCTGAACCTCCAAATCCGCCTTTATATGTTCCGGAAGCTTGTCCCACACGTAGTGGACGTGATCGCCGCAAGTTTGCAACAGAACGGCTTTCGGCACAAATTGCAGCTGTTTGGCGCTCAAACCGCGAATATCGGAAGGTCTCGACAGTAGGACGAACATCTTTGTTACTGAGCGATTCGCGGTTCCGCTCGTCTATAAATAGGCGTTCGAGTCAGCCAGAGAGTCGACAGTGTGGAAAAAAATTAGATTCGTGCGACAACCGTTGGCGATTCGCGTGACCAATTGCGACGACAGATTACGGTCGATGGGGGGCAACGCGGAGAAACGCAGGCACGGTACGATGTTACCGACTACTATACGCGCGATCATTTGCGGCCCCTCGAATTGCGGTAAAACCAACGTCTTGATAAGCTTGCTGGAAAGTCCGTACGGCGTATGTTTCGAAAACGTGTACGTGTACTCGAAATCGTTGCAACAGCCGAAATATCGATACTTGGAGAGTGTATTAACGTCGATCGACGAAATCGGCTACTTTACGTTCTCCAATAACAGTGACGTCATTCCACCGAGCGACGCGCGTCCAAACTCGATCTTCGTCTTCGATGACGTGGCGTGCGATAAGCAAGACGCGGTGAGAGAGTACTTCTCAATGGGCAGGCACTCAAGCGTCGACTCTTTCTATCTCTGTCAGACGTACGCGAGAATACCTAAACATCTGATACGCGACAACGCGAACCTGCTGATCCTGTTCAAACAAGATGGTACCAATTTGAAACACGTGTACAACGATCACGTGAATACCGACATGTCGTACGATGAATTTTGTGCGTTGTGCCACGATTGTTGGCAACGCAAGTACGGATTCGTAGTGATAGACAAGGACAGCGCGCTTTCGAACGACTGATACAGAAAAGGATTTAACGTGTTCGCGATACCGCAAAAGCGATCAGTCATCGCCGATACCTCGTCGGGTTAAAACGTGTGATTAGTACCGCTGCTTTTTTCCGCGATGACCACGATCGACGGGAGTGAGAATATTCGCAAGCGCGAGAAGATCGCGAAGGAGATTGCGAAAACGAGTGATTCGATTCGTAAGAAACTTCGCGCTTTGAAGACCGGTAAGATCGTGAAGGACATTGAGTTGGACGCACACTTTAAACCTATCATCGGACCGCTGCAAAAGATCGCAGACAACTCGATCGCGGTGAAGAAGGAGGAGCTGGAAAGCGTCGCTGACGCGGGGATCGAAACGTTACCCTTTCAGCAGCGTGAGAAGAAGGAAAAGGAGGTGGAGGAGGAGGAGGAGGAGGAGGAGGAGGAGGATTGGGAGGATGCGACGTCGAAAAAAAGGAAGCGATCAGACTCCTGTTGGATCTCTCATCGACACCGCGTAAATCTAATCGATCGAAAGTACTACCGATAACCTCCACACCATTGGCGACGGTGAGAACCGTGCAAAAAATTCCCGAATCACTCGCAAGCGCGGATGTTTTCGAAACCACGGATGACTCGATCGCGACGTCCGTACGAAAGCAGTTGGAGACTGCGGAGGGCCGAGAAACGTTTCTACAAACGTTGCAAGAACACTTGGGTCCACTGGGCCAAAAGTACATCATGGAATTTTTGAGCACCTTTCCATCGATAGACACCGTATACGGCGTTTATTTCGGCCAGGACGGAATGATGCTCGGCAATAAACGTTTTGACGTGGACAACGCGGATAACATTTATATCAATGGCGTACGATACGCTGGCACACCTGGTATTTATGAGTTGATCTTCAATAGACTGCCCGATGACGAGATCTACACGGAGGACGACCTGCAAAAGTACAAGAGCATGTTGTCGGCAACGAGTGCTCATAAATTCAAGCACGATCCTCGCGAGCGAGTACTGAGCAACAGGGGACACAAGTATACGAATGTAATCGCATCGTTGTTCCCTCCCGTTGCCCCATCCAGGAAGAAGAAAAAATCTGGAAAGGGATTATCCATGCCTCGCGCGATGACGCTAACCGACAATAAGATCGACTACGTGCACTGGGACGACCCCAACGAGCTGGTGGATCGTCTCCGATTGCTCGACGCTTCGCGTCAAGCTGGCAACAATGCTCACGACAACGAGATCATGTCGATCATCGAGGAACTTCGCGAAGACGGGCTTATTATAAATTAAAACGGCGCAACGGCGATCCATTCAATCAGCATTGAAATGCCGATCAACAAGTTTGGCATATCGCTCGGAAGAGACGGGGCGGAACCGTACCATCGATGGAGCGGATTAATGAGAAATTTCGTGCACGATAACGCTCTGTGTCGCACCGCTACGGACTTTGACGCAAGGTCGCGGAAGATTCGTCGCGTGGCGCAACCAGAAGCTGACGATGACGCGGTTAACAAACTATACGTTGATCAATTCTTTAAAATGTTGAGCAATCAACGAAAAGAATCAGACGAGAAGCTGACTGCGTTCGAGAAGGATCTGCAAGCGTTACGGACTGCGATAAACTAGCTTCGCCATTCGACTACCGTTGAGTCAGACGCGACAACGAACAACAATGGACAAACAGTTCAGCAGAAACGACTATCGAAAGGCGGCGAGTGAAGAGAGGCAACGGTTGATTAACGACGGCTACGAACAGCAACGAACGATTCGAAAACGGTTGTCGGACGGCTGTCTAACGGTTCAAGAACGGTTGTCGGACGGTTGTCGAACGGTTCAAAAACAGCTCAGAAACGATTACGAGCGGTTTAGAAACAGCTGCGAACTACGCGGAGACAGGAAAGGCTACAAACGGCTAAAGAACGTCGACGACGACGACGAGTGGCAATAAGCGGTTAACTGACGACAACGACGACGACGACGAACGGTTAACAAACGGCTCAAGAACGGCTAAAAACGGAAATAAACGGCTCAGGAACGGCTGACAAACGACTAACGAGCAGTTATAAACGGCGACAAAAACATGACATCGCTAAAATCTGATGGACGTAAAAATATCGAGAAGCAACGACTCGTCGAGGAACTGCACGCTCCGGCGAGAAGAAATTTTCCCCGAAGACACGTCGTAGTGCGAGGGTACAATGACCTGTGGCAGGCTGACATCGTCGAGATGCGACCATACTCACGTTTCAACGGAGGCTACCACTCCATACTTACCGTCATCGATGTGTTGAGCAAGCACGCCTGGGCCGTGCCACTCAAGGGTAAAGGCGGAAGCGAAACAGCTAACGCCATCGCTGAGATCATTCGACACAGCGGGAGGTGCCCTAGTAACCTACAAACCGATATGGGGAAGGAATTTTACAACACCGACGTGCAACGTCTCGTGAGAAAACACGGCATCAATCATTATTCCACGTATTCGGTATTGAAGGCGTCGGTCGTCGAGCGATTCAATCGCACGCTCAAGAACGACATGTGGAAGATGTTTACGCTCAACGGAAATTACAAATGAGTCGACGCCTTGCCGCGACTCGTATCAAATTACAACGCGCGCAAGCATCGAACCATCGGCATGCGACCCGTCGACGTTACCCCCGCGATCGCCGAATAGTTATTTGTGCAACAAGTGCTGTAAGATGAAAATTCCCGGGTGCGGAGTTGACGCACGAGCCGAAGGCGAGTGCGGTCACCGCACCCGGGAATTTTCATCTTTACGCACGACTTGCATACCCTATTTTATGTTGCAAGTGCGTGGAAAGTGGTCTATCACGCACGCGTAGCGTGCGCAATGGGCCACTTTCCATGCACGTGTGACATAAAAACTTTTGGCTACCGTATACAGCGCGATAAAAATCGCGGGTCTGGCAAAGTTTAAAGCGGGTGACTTGGTACGCATTAGCAAATACAAAACGATTTTCGAGAAGGGTTACACACCGAATTGGACCACCGAGGTGTTTAAGATCGTTAAAGTGCAGCGTACCAATCCCGTAACCTATCTACTCGAGGACTATCGTGGAAAATCCATCGCTGGAGGGTTCTACGAACACGAGTTGCATCGCGCGACTTATCCGGACGTGTATCTCGTGGAGAAAGTACTGCGCAGGAGGGGCGACGAGGTTTACGTTAAATGGCTGGGATTCGATGGATCGCACAACTCATGGATATCCAAGGACAATGTTATTTAATTTGTGCAAACTGTATTTTATTCATAACATAAAAATATGCAATATGTAATACATGTAAAGTGTTTGAAATATGAAATACACATAAAGTATGTGAAATACACATGTGCAACATCTTTATTAATATTCTTTCCAATACTGTAATATACTACTACATACGTTACACTATTACATACGTTATACGACATACATACGTACGACATACGTTACATACATACGTTACATACATATACTACTACATACGTTATACTATTACATACGTTATACTATTACATACGTACGACATGCGTATAACATACATACGTTCCATACATACGTTCCATACATACGTTATACATACATACGTACGACATGCGTACGACATACATACGTTACATACGTTATACTATTACATACGTTACACTATTACATACGTTATACTATTGCATACGTTACACTATTACATACGTTACACTATTACATACATATACGTACGACATGCGTTATACTATTACATTTTATACATACAATACATACGTTACAAAGGTATTTGATAATGTCCCCACGGTAACGTATCGGTCGAATCGGGTATAATGTATCGCTTGTCGTCGTACGGACTCAGAGCGATTTTTGTTTCGGACACGGTGTACACATCGTGTAGTTCGGACCTTATGCAAGCCTGTTGTCGCGTCATTTCAATTTCGTCTCGCAGACACCGCGTGTAATCGTCGAACGTTATAGTACGCGCTACGATGTTGCTCTTGACACCTTTCGCTTTTTTACAGTCTTTTTTACCATCCACCCTCAACGCATACATCTTCGCTCTGAGTCCAACGAATTCCGTCATGATCGCACCGTTGTTCTTGTCCTTCATCAAGCCCGGCACTTTTTTATTGGCGAGCGGTATACCGTACGCGTTGTCGATCGCGTAATCGCTCGTGTCGAATCTAGCGATGTCGCGTTTCATGTTCTTGTACACATCTTCGCACTCTACGTGATATATCAGACTGTCCGTATCGGTATACATAATTCTACACTTGTCGCGATACAACGGTAACATGTACTCGTGATGAAATTCGTACAAACAGACTTTCGATACGTCGAGAATGCACATGCCGACGTAAATAGGTTTGTCAAATTTAACTTCGAGTTTTCGCAGTTCAACGGCTATCAGATTTTCCGAAAAAACGCTCCTGCTGTGAAAATTTGGTTTCGAGATCAGTGCCTCCGCGCCGTATCTACCCTCCCACTTTGTTAATAATTTTACATCAACGTGATTTCGAACGTTCTCCATAGTTTTCCCGAATACCGCGTTGTTCATCAATTTATACAAATTTTTCTCGAAATCGTTTTTGGCCAGTGTTCTAAATTTGGTATTAAGTTCGATGTAAGCGCGGAGCCATGGAGATTGAGCGAATTGTAACACGCGATGAATTTTTGTGACGCGAAGGCCGTAGCTCGTGCATTGCTGTAGGTTGCGGTAGTGTATGACATAACGCTTCTTATCGTACAGCGTGGCGAGAAGTTTTTCCTGCTGTTTGCCGGGTGGTTTATCGCGCGTCGGACAGAACGGTAGGTCGGCGTGCGCGTCGTGTTTATTCTGCGGATACTCTAGATCGACTTCGAGAATGTAACCTGTGGGCGAATCCAAAGCGATCGTGCTAAACTCGAAATTCGAAACGTCTTCGACCCATCGAAAATCTGCATAGGGCAATGGTTCACACATCGCCCAGCCGTACAAGTTGTTTACATCGAAATACATCAGGTACGACGATGGTTTCGATGGATCGTAAGATTGCATGTACCTGTTATTAGCCCGCGCGTATCTGCAGGAACATTGACTCAAACAGCCGCGTATACCGCGTTCGATGAACATGACCATGTCAATGTTGGTGAGCAGTTCGAAATTTATACGCGTATGCTTCAACATAGCGTCCCACGTAAAACCCGGTAGAGTGTAATAATATGCGGGATCGAGTCCATAACTCGCGATACAACTGTCGCGAAAATTTTCAAAGATATCGGCCAGTAGCAAGACATCAGTTTTGAGATATAAATCGCTGTATTCGCCCAAGGTTCGAACGGAGAACCGTCGCCAGACATTTGCGGCGTGCTCGTAATCGCTCTCGGATACGGTTTCACCTGTCAATGAACTGTAAAACGAGTCGCGCGATGGTAAACACGAGTCCTCCAACTTTTCAACGCAGTCAATGTACTCGTACGGAAATACGCCTTTTCGCGTCAGCAAATCAAAATTTTCTGCGGATAATTCACAAAATTCGCTGTAATATTTGCAGTTTATCCTTGCTGAGATAAGATGCCAATTTGTCGAGACTAGCGGTGAAAAACTTGTATGAATCGATAAATCGCAATTTGACGCATGTTTTCTTCTCTTTATCTTCGGTGCTTTTAACGTTTTTCGTAAACGAAATGTATTTTTCCTTCGTGATTGGAGGTAAGTCTACACGTCCTTCGTACGCTGTAGCTATTTCTGTGATAATAAAATGTGCGTCATAGCCCGACAGATTGTGAAAAATTATTGGAATGCAATGCGAATCTTTATAATTTAGATTACAGTTGGAATGCGCGGGACTTCTGTATCGACCGGTCAAGTGACAATGATCGCGTACTCGCACGTCGTCTGGTTCGAACGGTTTTTCGCACACGTGACAGTGCGTCGCGCTCCGAAATATCTCCCATTCATCTCGCGTAAAATCTGTCATGGGTATATTAGTGGACAAGATAGTCTTTACGTTGTGTGCTAAACGTCTTAGTTCCTCGGCGAACCACGCGACGCAATCCTTATCGCGACGAAATTGATACGCGGATAACGAGTCGTCGTACGAGCATCGCACGTAGTATCCTATGCTAAATACCTGATGATGTTGAGACTTGAACGTGGACGTTGTCGGATCCGCATCCGTCTTCTCGAGGGTACATTCCAGGTCAGCGTACACGACATATGGCAGTCGTTCCTTCCTGCTGTGATTCTTGAAACTCAGCCACTTGTCGTCCTCGCTCGGTAGTCGGATGGCACAGTTGTTTATCTCTCGGCAGTCTACACCGTGGGCTTCCAATTTCTCGCTCGAACTAAAATAATGTAAACATCTGCAAAAAGAAAAACACAATTTTGTAAATTATTAAATAAAAAATAAAATATTTTTGTAATTTTATTAAAAAGAGTATAAGTACTCACCGATCGCAAAAGTATTTCCGACCGTCATGCCTGCTCAATTGCGAGCTCACGAGGCGGGATAGATTTTTTATCCACTCGAAATGTCCCACGTTGTCGTTTCGCGGGTCCTGTACGTACAGCAGATTTACGTACTTTTCTCTCTTTCGATCGGTGAGCCGTATCAGGAGAACGGTTGGCGTCTTCTCTCCCTCGATGGTATACACATTGATGGATATATCGTTGAGCGAACTGTTTAATTTGACTCAACGTCATTGAAGACTTAATGCCTTTTAAATTCAGTACCGTTGTGTAATGAGGGTACGAGGATTCCCGATTATTATTGACCTTGACAGGATACAGCGCGGCGACCACTGACCACGCGAAGCATGCATTGTCCATAGATTGCACGTTGATCACAGCTTTTTTCAATTTAATTTTTCGCAGTAAATTGATGTAACATCCCGCGCGCAAAGGATTGTACTTGTTCACGTTCACTGTCAAATTGAGTATACGCGACAACGCCCACCCGCTGTCGCGTTCCTGAAACTCTTCGAGGGACGATAAAGTAGGCTCGATAACGTGTAGCTTGTACCACTCGCGCAGATCGGACCGATCGGACGAACGAAAGATTTCGCAGTTTCTCGTGTTGATACTTTTGTTCGCCCGTTTATTACCCGTCACAAACTCACCGTTGAACACAGTGTTTATCTTTACACTTGCGTGTTTTTGCATGACGTTCCACACATGATCGAGCACGATGTCTCTAGCATCTTCGAGAAATTGTCGCGGTTCGATGTAATTGGTATTTATCACTGCACCGGTCAATACACGGCTTTCGAACGCGGTATCAATCTCTCGCCACACGAGTCTTTCCGCGTTATCGTCACTACTACTGCCCGCCGCGTACTCACCACCGATATGTACGAACCGTTTCTGTAACAGAGTCTTCGCACCTTCGAGTCGCGCGATTCTTGCCACTAAAGATTGTCTGTTTCCGACAGTCTGAGAGCCGTCTGAGAGCCGCGGACGTTTGGAACGACAGTCTTCTTCGAGCTGCTGAATAAACTTCTCGCATCGCTGTTCCCATGCAAAATATTCGCCCAAGGTAGCGATTTGGTTGGATCCTTCCAACAGGTCGCGTTCCGTTTCATCGAGATGTTCCATGTTTTTTAATACTGTCTTTTTTACACACTATTTTTTAAATCACGTCACATTCTTCGATGGAGCACTTGCACGCGACTCGATGACACGCTGGACAATATCGTTTGCAATATTGAATGACATAGTGGTTATACATAAAAGTATGAGGACTGAAGAATGGGACATTACAGATCCAATTATTAAAATCATCAAGTTCACGATGACCAGTTCTTTCAAGCATCAATCGATGTTTAGGATCAGCGTACAGGTACATATACCGACATATCAAATTCTTCATCACCACCAATTCGACGTACCTCCCAATACCTGTATGAATCTTAATGTATATTGCTTCACACTCATACTTAAGCTTTTCATAAATTTCACTCGCCCAATAGTGATAGTCAACAATAGGCTGAATATAATGTGGCGCAAAGTTAGTAGCACAGAGAGCTGCGTTCTTTGATTCTTGCTCGCTAACGCACTCGTCCCGCAGTTGTCGATACACTTTCGGTCTCACGTTAGAATCCCAGTCATAAGGAGGATTGGTATCGATAACGACTCTTTGTCTAACGATGCGGTGACCGGTTCCGCGTATACCGAGTTCGCGATCGCGAAGAAACTGCACCGGTGATATTCGTCGCACATCCGTCAATTTTACTCCTTGATCTTCTTTAAGCAAACCATCGGTGACATCCGTTGTAATATAATCCATCATATATTCGTCCTCGTCTTCAATTGTCCACACCATGTTGCGCACGTTACTGTCCCACTCGCGATAATGTTTTTTTGTATTTACTTCATACAAATCGGGCACATGTTGCACGGCAATATTTGATACAATGGAGTATTACAATCTCTGCAAAATCGACCTCTTATTACATCGTACGGCTCGGATACATGCTTTCGAAAAGTATATATGTGCTCACCAGTGTCTGGTGAAGCGATCATACAGGTTATATGAACCGTCAACATAATAAAAATAAATGGCGCAACACTTCGTACGTCCATCTAACGTTAAAAATTCGGCACGCGACACTATTTTTTTAACAACTTGTTTACGGTTGTCGTCTTCATCACTGTTATAATTGCTGTCCGGCGACATCGGACGATCCTCGTCGGATGAATCTACATCCATTATTGCCTCGAAATTATTGTCCATTTCCATTTTTGTTCACTGTTTTGAAAAAAAATGTTTTCTTTATACCATCCACTTGACACAAAAAAACTTCAGCCCCGAGTATGTTCTTTTAAGAGCCGCGATAATGTTTTTTTTATTGTGTGCAAATCGGGCATATATTACATGGAAATGTCATGTACAATACATCACGACAGTTTGAGCAGGCGCGGAAATGCTCCGTAACGCGTAAGTCAACGAAGTGTTTTCGGACAGCGTACATGTGCCCGATATCAAGATCCGATAGATCAATCATGCACGAAGCACATAGTGCAAGTGCACCACCCGTTGAGTAATAAAAATATATCACGCACTGTTTCGTACGTAAGTTCAGTGCCATGATTTCCGAACGCGTCACTATTTTATCGACGACTTCTTTATGATCGTTGTCTTCATCGCTGAAGTAATCACTGTCGTCCGTTAACGCGTGATCCTCGTCTACATCCATATTGAAATTATTGTCATCTCCTTTATCATAAAAAATTATTCCTCTGTATTGAATACTCGGCACAAAAATGCAAAAATAACCGCTATACTTTTTTCAATCGATATACCGACGCGTAGACTTTCAAATCACAGACTGTGATTTTGACTCGCTTCATTCTTCCTTATATACTTTTTCTATCGCCTTTTCCTCTCGTTCCAACTAGAGCATCGCGTATCGTTTCTTCTGTTTTAGTGCATGGTGTGCATGCATTGCAGAGAAACAATATCTCCCATAGAAATTGAGTCGCGTTGCTGCGCTTATGATGTCTAGTGTTTATAAAATCTAGCAGCCTGTCATCGACGCTCGCCTTTGTAACACGCGGCGCCACGAAACCCCGATAAGCGGCTCTTCCTCGAAAGAAAAATAAAGAGGAGAGACCGCGACGGTTGAATCGCCTAAAATTTTTGGTCGAGTACCTACGTCGACCATCGATGCTCGCATCTGCAGTGCGAGATGATATTCGTTTTTAAATTCTATCATCGACGTTCGTCGATACCCACAGAAATTGAGTCGCGTTGCTGCGCTTATGCTGTCTGGTGTTTATAAAATCTAGCAGCCTGTCATCGGCGCTCGCCTTTGTAACACGCGATGCCATAACCGAATGGCGCCGCGAAACCCCGATAAGCGGCTCTTTCTGGAAAGAAAAATAAAGAGAAAAGACCGCGACGGTTGAATCGCCTAAAACTTTTGGTCACGTACCTACGTCGACCATCGATGCTCGCATCTGCAGTGCGAGATGATATTTGTTTATAAAATTCTGTCATCGACGTCCGTCGATACCCTAATGCCGCCCCCCCCCCCTCCGCACTTGATAACTCTTTCTAGAAAGAAAAGTGAAAAGGACCGCGGCGTCACGCTAGTCGCAGGTCATAAATTATAGCCGCCTGTCATAGGCGCTCGCTCGCATCTGAAGTGTGAAGTGATATGTGTTTATAAATACTATCGGCCGAACATCGACGCGAGGTGACATTTGTTTATAAGAACATGTCCCGACGCGCTCGCCGAAACCCTGATCCTCCTTCCCTAGGACCCCCTCGCCCTCGAGTCATCCCTCCGCCCCGCTCCCCCCTCGGAGCTCCCGATACGGAACTGTCCCATTATGCTATTGTTGGCGATGACGGTGCGTCGCGATATGAGCGCGATCGCGACGAGCGACTTAGGCTGCAATTTCACTATCAATATGACGCTAGCGTCTAGTCAGTCACGTGATCTCTTTTTACGCTAGCATCAAGAAAAGAAAGCTGGATTTGTTCAGCTTCAACAGCTTCAAGGCGTCAAGAGTTCGTTGTCGTCATCCGTGGGCGCGAAGGGACCGACATATTGAAACATTGGAAAGAAAAAAATAAAAGCTGGAAAAAATGTTTGACGAAGACAGGGAAGTAAGTAATATTATTATTATAATTATTACACAGTTATACTTTAATAATAATTAAATTTGCATGAAAGTATCTGTGGCTTCTCGACATAACCATGTTAACGAAAATGAGTGAACAGCAACGAAAAATGCATCCTTATTTTTTACTCTTTTTCATGTAAAAAATATGTAATTGTCTCTGATGTGAAGTACTTTTATGTGAATCATAAAAATTAAATAATTATTATTATTTATAATGGTTTAATTTAAGCCACAGATATTTTTGTGAAGATGTTTAACTTAACCTAGTCGTGTAAATTATGTAGAAAAATTTATTTCTTAATTTAATCGTTAACATTACGTAACATGTATATTGTGATTTATATAATACTAGCTTTTCGGCCCGCGCTTTGCGCGGGCCTCAAAGCTAGCGCGTGGGCCGAAAAGCTAGGAAACTATATATAGATCAGGGGTTTGGGCTGGGCGTTGATGAGTGAGTGAGTCAGTCAGTCAAGACATTTGTATTTATATATATAGATATATATCGATATAATTCAAAAAATATAAAAATATCTATGTATATATTATATAAATAATTTTTAATTTAAATCTGAATATAAGAGAATTTTTTCAATTATGTCGAGTTGAAGTTCATATTTCATTATCTTAACTTTAACATTTTCTTTTTTGGTTGCTTTAAGCACTGATTTAAATACAAATTACAAACGTTATAAATATTTTACTTGGGAAGCGCGACAATAGATTTCCTCGTCATCCATGAGGTACTATTGTTGACGCGTTTTTTTTTTTTTTTTAAGGAAAAATTTCGGTACCGGTTTTCAGAAAATCGAAAATTTCGGTACCAGCTTCCAAAAGAATCGGTAACAAAAAATTATACACTTTACAGCACTCCCCGGAAAATTCTACCCCTGTTTCATATATAATTCTTTGAGATTCGGTCGATTATTTCCCGAAAAATTAAAAAAATTAAGAAAATTGATTTCCAGAAAATCGGTAACGAAAAACTATACTCTATAACACTCCCCGGGAAATTCTACCCCTGTTTCATATACAATTCTTTGAAATTTAGTCGATTATTTCCCGAGTTCGGTCAATTATTTCCCGAAAAATTAAAAAAAATTTGAAAAATCGGTTTCCAGAAAATCGGTAACGAAAAGCTATACACTTTATAGCACTCCCCGGAAAATTCTACCCCTATTTCATATATAATTCTTTGAGATTCGGTCGATTATTTCCCGAATTCGGTCGATTATTTCCCAAAAAATTAAAAAAATTAAAAAAATCGGTTTCCAGAAAATCGGTAGCAAAAAACTATACACTTTATGGCACTCCCCGGGAAATTCTACCCCTATTTCATGTACCCTTGATAAAAATTCGGTCCACTAACGAATGAGTAGTTCGCGGACAGACGGACGGACGGACGGACGGACGGACAGACAAACAGACGGGTTTTATATTATAGTATGAAAAGTGTATAAAATAACATATATACGTTATTTTAATATTTTATAGGAATTAGATATGGTTCAGACATGTGGACTCTGCGAAATGATAGTTTCCAGGAATGATATAGTCACTCATTCCTGTTTAAAAGGCTATACAAAATATTATGTTGATGATTCCACATTATATTTTTATCCAATGACAGGTATGTACAACACACAGTATAACTCTGATAATTATATTCCAGACGTAAAAGGCAGCATGACAAGAGTGAAAACACTAAACAGGCATTTTATAAAATGCCTAAGAATTATACAAACTGTATATATAATGCTTATATGTAATACTTTATTATAGATGACGAGCAAAATATTATTACCAAAAACGTGATTCGAAACGACAAGTTAAGGGGATCCTATAGTGGCAGTAGTTACCGACATTTCTTATTTTAAAGAAATCTTTGAATTGGCTTTACAGAATTGCAAAAATTTTGTACAGAATTAAAGTACGCACAAAAATCTAGTGCAGGACACACGATTTCATATCAGAAACAAAAAAAAATTAAAAATTTGGGCACATACAGCTGTCACCTGATGACAATATTTGCTTAAACAAAAATACCGCAGTTTATATATACAAAATAATACCCAATTGCACTAGGGACAACATGTAGGAACAATATCGTGCAAATAGAACAAAGATTCAAAGCCTAGAAAAAAAGATTTTCACTAAGGCAGCTTTATTAATGCAAAGGCACATGCAGGTTGACAAAATGAGCAGTTTGCGTGTAGCGAGAGATGGCGCAGCAATCGGACAAGGACAGATGCATTTCGTTAGACAAGGTCAGATATAGGCCGGTAATATAGAAAATGATAGAAAACGAATTAGAACGGAATTAAAAATGTTCGACATTATCGACATCGAGGAAGTTCGGCCTTCACTATAGGATCTGTTTGACCACGTTGCAATTTACCACAGCCACTCACAGCCTCCGGTGTCTAGAGTTTTTCCACTGAATCAGGTCTGTGAGTTGGCTGTGGTGAATCGCAACATGGTCAATCGCGTCCCACCTAAGAATGCAAATACATTTGTTACAGAATATGATGTAATAAATATATAATTACTTTTTGCAGATAATATTCAACATTTAAAAAGGAACCTCCCAACAAGATCGAATATTCTACAAGGAAAAAGAAATTTGAAAACATGTATGTTATTCGACGAAGAGGAACTTTTGATTCTGGAAGTGCAAAAACGGGAACCACTATGGAATTTCCAATCAGATGTCAGGCAAAAAAGTGCGAAAGCGACTAAAAAACTGTGGCAGGAAGTTTCCGATGCATTGGATGGTAAGAGTAAGAATTTTTTAAAAGAAACTGTTGCTTCTTTTTTCCAGCAACATTATTTTTTCATAATGACATTTTTTCAAGGTATAATTAGTCCAGAAACGGCCAAAAGCAAATTTAAATCTTTGCACGATACCTACAGAAAAATTATTCAATCCGAACAAAAGGCGAGTGGATCTGCAAGGGCACATACCACTCGATTGTGGCACCATTATAACAGTATGGAATTTTTACGTGATTCGTGCTTGGTCAAAACATAAGTTTGGTTTTTGTAAATGTTAGATAATTAAAGAATCATGAAATTAAAAACAGGGTTTACAGATGTTTTTTTTATTATAGGTTACATATATGTTTATAATTATTTATAATTACATTTCAGCACAGCATCAAATATTTCCAGAAGTGCAGATACATTATTAGAAGAATCGGACCAGTCATTAGAAGTAACTGCGAATATTCGATCAGGTATATAACATTAATTACATTATATATAACATTATATACATTTTTCTTACGGGCGAGATAGGAGAAGAAGTGAGAAGGCTGAAAAGAATAATGGACGAGAGAGAGAAGAAGGGGAGAAGGAATAACATAACCATAAGAGGACTGAAGAAGGGGAAGAACAGCTTGAAGGAGGAGGCTAAAGAATTTCTGGAAAAGGAATTTGGGACCAAAGAAAATGTAAAAGGTGTTCAAGTGGTAGGCAGGGAAGGGAAGGAAGTAGTAATAGTAGAGATGGAAGATTGGGAGGGAAAGGAAGCAATAATGAAACGGAAGAGCAAATTGTCCGGAGGAAACATATTCATTGATCATGACCTGACAAAAAAAGAGAGAGATGTGCAAAGGAAATTGAGAGAACGGGCAAGAAAAGAACGAGTGGAAGGAAAGAAGGTAAAAGTAGGATATAGAAAAATGTACATAGAGAATGAGATGTATGTGTGGAGTGAGGAGGCAGAGGAAATAAGGAAAAGGGAGAATTTTCAAAAATCGGCCGAGAGAAAGGAATAGAGGTGCGAGGAACAGCGGGAGACAAAAGGAAGAGGAAGAGGAAGAGGAGAGGAAAAGGAAACAGAGATGCAAGCGCAGAACTAAGGGTGATGTTCTGGAATGTGGCAGGGCTGAAGAAGAGGGACAGAGAATTCTGGGAATATATATATAGAAGGATTTCCATTTCTCATGAAATTCTTCCGCTATGCGCGACCAATCTCCTTCACTCAAGGTACTTGAAAGGACTTCCTCACGAATGCAAGACCAAATAGCGTTACATGTATCGGTAATGATGTTACAAACTGTTGTTACTCCAATTAGATATTGATATGAAATTAATCTCATAGAATCACCAGCAGCTAAATATCTATAAAGTGTAATATGTTTAAAAGGCAAGTAATATTAAACAGATTAACACATTCAATGTGTTGTAATATATATAGTAATAATACACAGAATAAAAACAAACCTTAATGTCAAACACAGTCGTTCAGGAGCAGATATTGACTCACGAAAGGAAGTGTTCTGTTTACTCAACGAAGGCCCTACTATTTGTAGCAAATCTTCGAACTGTGTAGCAGTCATTCGAAAATAATTTCTAAACGTGCTGTCTTCTAAGATAATATTGGGAAATATTGCATGATAAAAACCATGCAATTTTCTATTTTCAAATAATGGTGCAACCCAATAACGTTTTTTGGTATATTTTCTTTTCTATATTTGTTCCAACTCATTTATTACTGCCACACAAACCATTGAACGTTTTTTATTCTTCTCTCTTCTTATTATTTTAAAACACTTCCTTTGCCATTCGTAATATTTTTGATTGAATGACATTTTTTCAATTCCAGTGCACTGTTTAACGCTCCTTTAGCCGTTTCGACGCTAGCGTCATCCAGCGTCAAGCGTCAAGTGAAAACGCAGCCTTACGCGGGGATGCTCGTTACCGATAGCGCGGACAGGTGGCGGCGGGGGTCTCGGGGTGGAAAAAATACGTCGACGATTCCGGCGGATGAGTCGGTTTGATAAAAAAAATGCACTTTCCCTCTATGCAAATGCTATTTTTAAAATAGTTTTCATCACAATATCCTTCTTTGATTGCACATCCTCGATATATAAGAACTTGAGGCTAGACTTGGGTGTAGTCTGTCCGCAGTCTTGTCGCAAACTATTTTAAACGCGCAATAAATGGATAAAGTAACTGAATTGAAAGAAGTGTGTGCAAAGTCAAACCACGTCACTAGCTATGGCTGTGGACGAATTGAACGATGCAATGCTGCAGTTGCAGCATTGCCTGAGGAGTATCAGGGAGGGAGCGCCGCCCTGTTTGGAGGTTACGATCCGCGTCGACGAGGACGCACGGATGTTTGACCGCATGTAAGTTCGTAAAAATAAATAACAGTATTTATATATTCATTTTATATATTCATTCATTTATTAATAATATGTATTTTTTGTGCAGAACCCTCATTGCGTCAGTCATTAAAAAATCACGAAATCATATTAAGCTGTTTGCTGCGAGGATGCGCAACATGGATCGCGACGTTGCGCGGTTTGATTCTTCGGTTTCGACGGAACAGCGTGGCGATAAAAGCGACGCCGATGACAACGACGACGACGAGGAGGATCGTGGAAACATCGACGTCGATTTGATAGACATCGCCGAGGGATGGCCCGCCCTCTCTAACAATAAATAATATGTATAATGTGTGTTGTGAGCGCACAACGTAATAAGGATAAATTCATAAGTAATCCGACCCCAGCGACAAAATCGAATCGAACATCCGCCGAAAAACCTGACGATTGCATCGGACGATAAATCGTTCGATGCAAACCGACACCGGAACCTGGAGCGTTCAACTCCAGGACGACCGAAAGCGCTGATACAAAGGTCAGCACAAAGCGCTGACAACGGGAAGTCAACGCTAACTCGGGAGCCTCCCCGAGTTAGCAACAGGCTTTCAGTCCGACAGTATAAATACCGCCGAATTGTAAGATCGGGCGGGCAGTCGCTAATCACCATCTAAACGAGTATGTGCGTTTCATCACTGACACATTAATTATCGGGATTTAATCAATAAGTAACTGGGACAATTGCTAAATACAAGAAATATATTCAATTCATTAAACACATTGCGACGAGCTTTATTCTCCGAACCGGAATCTCCGAATCCCGTGCCGGACCTATCCCGGTACCGGCACAACAACTGGTGGCAGCGGTGGGATTTCGGCAATCGGAGAACGTCCACGTCGCGTGTGTTCCCGTCGCAAGTGTCACGGGTATTCGCCTAAAAGGAAGAGCGAATAAGTGAAAGTTGTAAAACCGGCCCTGAGGGAAGCACCCGGTAGCAGCCCGCTCTAAAGGAAGGAAGCACCCGGCAGCAACTCGTATCAGAGGAAGGAAGCACCCGGTAGCGGCCTGCTCCAGAGGAAGGAAGCACTCGGTAGCGGCCCACGAGTATCAGCGATACCGGAGAAGGCGCCGACCTACCACAACGATGACTCGCCAGCCAAGCAGCCAGGCAACGAAGCAGCGGTCAACAAGCAGCGCAGTAATAAGCAACATGCGACTACTAATGTAAGTCGAAAACATTGTAAAGCGTATAATTATAAAGCGTAATAAAGGCAGTAAATATCAGAAGACGGAGATACGTTCCGCCGAGCGAAATCAAGCCCGTAATACATTAGATGTCGGACAGTGAAACGCGAGATCTCCCTGTCCGAAATCCGTCGTGGTTACACAGAGCCGATAGTGCGCCAGCGCGTAGAACAAATAATCAGTCCAATAGGGCCCGCCCGATTAGTTGAAGAAGCCGTTCGCGACATCGCCGAAAGCGTGCGACGTAGTTTAGAATACTCGGATGAAGACTCGCCGGTATTAGAATTACACCCCAACGTCGTGCTAGAGCGCGAATTTGCTTTTCTTGACAATAGTCTTTTACCCAGAAATATTAACGGTCCCCGAGACATTGCCAATAACGACAACCATAACGAAAACGAAAGTGACGTACTCAAACTGCACCCAACCGAAAGTGACGCACGTATGTACAGACACTTCGGCTGATACACAGAATAATAACTCCGGGAGAGAAGAATTTTCGCTGATATCGTACGACAGCGACGTGTTTGACCCGGAAGAAGAGGATTACACTCCCAAAGCCGGAAAAATGAGCCAGCAAGGAAGAGCGACTCCGGTTAATACTACCCGCGACGAAACTCAGAATATGCCGGTGACACCCGAGCAGGTCGACGCAGAAATAGGGCGACTCAGGACCACTGTAAACAGACGACCGTCCGCCATTAACCAAAGCCGAGCCCCGGAGCCGGCTAGAGCATGTCCAGGAGCGCGAGACTCCATGCTCGACGATATTCTAAATGCGTTACGTGACATACAGGATCGCGTGAACCAAATAGAGGCCGCGAATTTCGAACGCTCCGACGAACTCCTACACGCGGTGCGCGACGTACAGGATCGCATGAACCGACTAGAGACCGCCAATTTTGATCGTTCCGACGACAGAATTCGACGCGTACGCAGTAACGGTCCATTAGACGTTACGTACGGACAAACGTTTGGCGACGTCCGAAATCAACCGGGACGTTCAATCGGGTGTCTCAGCCTAACGGAAGCTCGAAACATGATACCCAAGATAAATGGAGAGTCCGTAAGCGCGTCCGTGAATTTTTAAACGCGAGTACTTACGCGATGAAAAACATTCTGCCCGCGGACGAATCGATGCTTTTAGAGGCTATTTTATGCACGAAATTTAAAGGAAAGGCCATGATAGATTTTGACACGCGTGATATCCATGATTTTGAACAGTTAAAACGCGAACTAGAAACCGAAAATCTAGGAAAACGTAGCATGACCCATCTGCAATTAGAATTTAACTCCCTGAGACAAAAAGCGGGAGAAAGCGCACAGGAATGCGGACGACGCGTAGAAAAGCTAGCTAGAGAGCTATACGAGGCCATGGAAGAAGGCCAAGGGCACTCACAAGAGCAGCAAAAAGCGATTCTCGACAGCATTAAGATGCAAGCCCTCCATAACTATCAGATAGGGCTGCATGACGACATCAAGATGATAGTCCGAGCGCAGAGGTATCAGAGTTTACAGGAAGCAATAACTGGCGCCAACGCGGAGGAAAAGGTAAGAGACCCCTCCCCGCGGAACGGTCGGCCGACGAACAAGAATAAATCAGGAACCGAACAAGCGCGATATTCGCGAAACTCGGCGATACAGTGCCACAAATGTGGAGAAACAGTCCACTACGGGCGAGACTGCCGTACGAGCCGATACGCAAGTAAATTCTCCTTGCCGAAGGCGGAGAAGCCAGGAGAAATAAATACAGTGGAATGCTCATACTGCAAAAAGGCAGGACATAACAAGGAAGACTGCTGGTCACTGAACGGACGATCCGAAAAAGAACGGACTCGCCAATCTAAATATAATACACGAGAAAAAAAATCGATAAATGCGACAGAAAAGAGTCGAGGAAATAAGACACCGGAGCCGGATGAACCGTCATATAGCGACAGCAGCAGCGGCGGCAGCGGCAAAGAAGAGAAACCGAGAAAGCATAAGACGCGATACGCGCGCGAGTACCGAGTAGCTCAAGTGACAGGTAAAACAAATAAGAATTATAATCTAGACCTCGTCACTCTCCCGATGCGAGAAGCAACTAAGGGAAAACTAAAATTTTTGCTTGATTCCGGAGCCGTTTTCATAAAGGTAGGAAAATTAAACGATAATACTAAATTACGAGAAAAGAAAATAGCGCTAACCGGCGTAACTGGACATCAAATATACACCCTCGGAAAAATACGAGCCACAATACTCGTAGGCAAGGAAACACTACGGCATACGATGTACGTAGTACGAGACGACTTCCCGATGGACTATGAAGGACTACTAGGAATCGATTTCATCAAAAAGCACCGAGCTGATTGTCTCCATGGGAAGAACGTATTGAGAATCGGCGGAGTAAATCTTAGGCTCCAACCGTATAAAAAGCCAATTCTACCGCCCCGCAGTAAAACAATCATACAAACGATAGCTGCAGATCGAAATAGAATAGGTATTGTAAACCGTGTAAAACCCGTTCCTGGAGCCTTTATCGGAAGTTGCATGATAACACCCATAGATTCCACTTGTCTGATAAGCAAATTAAACGTCACCGAGAAGCCAGTAGAGATGCCCACACCGCATGTAACTCTAGAAGAGGTGCCGGTTAATGACACGACTGACGTACTCACATTGAGTAATGACACGACTGACGTACCCACAACTGAAGAGCGCAAATCAATTCAAGAACGACGCGAGAAATTACGTAAAACACGTATGAAACATTTAAATAATAAAGAAAGCAAAGCGTTAGAGCAGAGATGCGACGATGTATTTCATTTAGAAAACGATAAGCTAACATGCACCACCTCAGTGAAACATGAGATCACGACGCGAACTGATATAGCGCGCCGGCGATCGTCCGCCTACCCGAGAAACATAACGAAAAAGTAAATAGAAAACCTGACGTTTCAAGAGAAATAAAATTACGCATCGTTATAGATTTTCAAAAGCTAAATGACCTTACAATAGGAGATTCGACCCCAGTGTCGAATACTACCGACATATATGATAAAAAGGACAAAAAACGTAACGCGTACATGCGAACAGACTAAAGGCCGTTATTGATAATTAAAAATATAGAGTACCCACGGAAAGCAAATAATAGCATAATAACAAACTAGCAAAAGTCATACCCAAAATCTTATTCACGACGGGGAGTACCATGCCCCCGACCAGCCATCAGAAAAGCCTGCACGCGGGCCCACAACTGAGCACGTCCCCCAGCAGCCGGAGGGACGGCAAGAAGCTGTCCGCGTCCGAGCTGGACACGAGCATCGACCGGAGGGATGACAGGAAGCTGTCCGCGTCCAAGCAAGACCCGAGCGTCGAACCCCGCTCGATGCTGAGCCGCCGCGCCGCCTCCAAGAACGCGATTCGGCCTATTCGGCGAACCGGCTGAGGGGCCCTCGCCGCAGCACGACGACGATTCTCCAGATATATTAGGTACTCCGTAATATCGAAGCCCCCTGGAGCACCCGGGTACAACGCACGATCAGGCATCACCGCGATATGCGCGATCTCCTCACCAAACTCAAACTCGAAATCGAGCAGTTTAGACTGGCAGGTCATGATACACGCAACACCAAAACTAGTCGCGAACTAAACTGTGCTCTGCTCAAAGATCAGAGGCAGAATAAATAAAAATCGCTAAGGAAATTATAAGAGAGCGATTCGCTGACAGCCGTTGTCAGCAAAAGTAAAGATTAAATAAACAATTCCAAGAAAGTATTCCTATTGCAGATTAACGATGCTCATCCTCTACCAGCACCTCGCAACAGGAGCGTCACCCATACCACCGTATGAGGTAACGCAATTTATCAACGAGCCAGGTATCTATTTCGAGAGAATTGGACACCTGCAGCAAACGAAGGCAACGTAGAAACTAGCGATACGAATAGACGTGACCGCATTAAACGTCAGACATCAACAGCTTCAAAGATATCTAGGTCACACCGAAGAACTTTGCAATTATGCCATGGGAGACATAAAAAATACATGTCAGATGGCCTTCAGAATTACTAAAAGAGAAAGCGACAGAACGACACGCTTATTGGAACACCTTCAAATGATTTACAAATCACCCGTAAATAAACGAGGTTTAATCGATGCCATCGGCCAGATAAGTAAAACTTTATTCGGCACCATGGATGCTGAAGATGCAAAGATAATAAACGAGCAAATACAAATACTAAATAATCAGCAACAAACGCTACAGCACGCACCCGGGAAAAAATGGAGGAGATCTGACCATGTCTGATTTGATAAAATGAGATACAACGAGATCTGAAATTCAAGTAAAGTCAGATCTGATTGGATACAATTTTATCTCGCCAGATCTGCATGGCCATATCTGATCACATGCAGCCAGATATGCTGAACTGTAATCCGATCTCACCAGATCTGATCATTGCTGCTGTTCGATATTGAATCGCAGATCCAATCGGATCTCTTCTGATCTAATCGGACATTATCTGATTGCTTCAGATCTCCTGAAGTACGAGCAGACATTACGCCTCAGATCTTGTCGGATCTGAGCAGACCTAGCCAGACATATCTTGATCTTACCAGATAAGACCAATCTTGGGTTACAAAGTTGTGTTGCTGATCCAATCAGATCTCTTCCGATCTTGCCGGATCTGAGCAGACCTAGTCAGACATATCTTGATATTACCAGATAAGACCAATCTTGGCTTACAAAGTTGTGTTGCTGATTCAATCAGATCTCTTCCGATCTTGCCGGATCTGAGCAGACCTAGTCAGACATATCTTGATCTCACCAGATAAGACCAATCTTGGCTTACAAAGTTGTGTTGCTGATCCAATCAGATCTCTTCCGATCTTGCCGGACCTGAGCAGATCTCGTCAGTATAGAACTTATAAAAATTTCGTTCTCAAATCGTCCATTATTAATTTTTACACCCAATGTTGGACATTATATCAAATATAATATTAACTCTGTAAAGGGGAAGCTTAAATGATTTTTGGTCAAAAAATCAATTGATTTTTATATTAAAAATAGTTTTCTCAATTTTGAAACATTAACATATATAATGAATATAGTCTCTGCCAATTTGATAATAATTGTTAATTTCGACACCATATTTAGAATTTATTATAAATATTCCATTAAAAAAGTACCATGCAAAATTAATTAATAATAGGTAAATATAAAAGATTAATGTATATATGTATATATAAAACATAAATCTTTTAAATTATTTTGCAAACATACCTTATAATTTAAACTGATAAAATAATATAATCACATATAAACTTATATAGTCATATAAGATTTATATATGATCAGATCATAATGTTGCATCTCAAAGTATGTGATAGATGGCATCCGACGGAATCTGATTCTCGTATTTAAAATTTGATGAACAGTGGTATAAGAACGGTATCAGACACGGCAGTGTCGTGCTAAGTTGCGCCAAGTTATGTAAATCGTGGAACGGCACAACTTTTGTATCGTGGAGTCCACTTTTATAATAAAGTGGCACATTTAAAAAATAACATTTGAAAACAACAATTTTCTGCAGTGGATGGACACCGGATCGGATCAGATCTACTTATGTCTGATTGGATCTGAGCAGATATAATAGATTATTCTCGTTACATATCTGACTCTGTCCGCTAGGATCGAATCAGATCTACTCATGTCTGATTGGATCTGATCAGATAGGGCCAATATTTTGATCAAATCAGATCTGAGTGGATCGGATCTGATGAGATCTGCTCAAGTCTGTTCAGATCTCTTCCATTTTTTCCTGGGCAGCGAAGAATTAACTGAAGATTATCAACTCCACAATAGGCCACATGGAAAAACTAGAACAAACGCTTTCACATAACGAAAATTTACTGGCTAACGTTACAAGGTATGACGACGACGATGTCCGCTCGGTCTCGCCGGCCGAGAAGGAGCGCGCCGTCATTTACACCGAAATGGCCAACGTTCCCGAAGGGCTCTAGTTATTCACCGCTGATGGTAGCTCGACTGAATACTTCCTGCAAATCTGAATATGGGCGCCAGGTGCGATTCCTCGCACCACGATACACGAAATCCGGATTCTTTATCACCTCAGGCGTAAGTCCGATATAGGAGGAGAGGGAGCGCAGCGCAATCAATACACACCAGAATTAACAAGATATAGAAAATATATTTAATGAAGAACAGGAGAGGTTCCGCGACCGGTTCGATGGTGGTCGCAACGCGGCCCGCCACACATTACGTGGAGGCGGCAAAACGCTTCCAGATGCGAATAACACAATATGATACCCGGACGCGGAAGATCGTACGAAATACAAGAACGCGGGACAGAAGGCTTTAACGCGAGACGCTAATGCTTTAACGCGAAGGACGATACATTAACATCGCAACGTAGTTACACCTCGACCTAACATAATTAACATTCGACGCAATACAGGCTCGACGCCAAACAACCGCGAATAACTTACGAAACGGTAACGACTTCGAACCCTCCCTCAATCGTGAACGGCCCGCGACACGATTACAATTCGCGATACGACAATTACTCCAACGCCTTATGCGATCTCGCAGTCCCGCAACCGCAATGACTCCGTGAGTCCCGAAATTGACCGCGAATCTCTCGATTCCGCGAGTCCCGAAATGACCGCTAATCTTTATGATTCCGCGAGTCCCAATGCACAATATGCGGAGGCGCCCCGTACGCCGCGACGCGATCACGCGGAGCTCACGCGGCCCCGTGATGATACGGTGCCCGGTACGCACGAAGAACACCCCGCCCAAAGACCGCTCGATCACGCGAAGGGCCTTTCGCCGTTCACGATAATCCGAATCGAATCGTTACCTCGACACCTTTACATGCGACAATTAGCTCGACGACACGACAATTACACACGTTGACTGCCGGCGGCCGCGCACTCGAACTCCCGAGACGGGCAATTCCGCACTTTTCCGGTCGGGTCCTCCCGCGATATTTCTTTCGGGATGCTCTAGACGAAATACATACTTTCGCGGCACAACGCGACCCCCGGGAGGACCTCGGTAAAACGACGACCTTACTTGCGGTGCTTGGGCAGTGGCCTTACAATTTATCCTCTCGTTCCGGCTGCAAAAGGGTCTTCGTCGCACGGGAATGGGGGTGGCACCTCACTCTACGACAGCTCGCTCGACAGTGACGGCCCTCTGGTTCGGTGGGATCACGCTGGGCCCGCGGTGGCGCCCCTGCGCGCCGGTACCGTACGCCCTGTCTCTCTTGGCGAGTGCTGCGCCCTACTCGACGCTGCGCCTAACTAAGGCGCCCTCGCGCCTGCCTCCACCCGCTTGCGGTAGTGCCTAAAATGGCGCCGGGTCCGGCGGTCCAGGCCGCGACTCCGGGATCGGTTGCTCGACGGACGGGCTGGCCAGGCCCTGGCTCGTCGACCGGTGGCATACTCCGGGGGTGGATGACCCTTCAACGGGGACCTTCGTCGGGGCGTCCCCCTCTCCGGTTCCTCCGTGTGCGGATCGTCATTCCTTGTGGCGGGCCAGCGTCCTCCTTGACAGGCGTTACACGGCACCGGCTATGGGCCCCAGCGCGACCCGTCCGTCGGCCGTCCGTCCTCATTACGCCCCCAGCCAGTCGCTCCCAGACTCCCTCGGTGCGACTTTCCGTCGGTACAATAATCCTTTCGGCCATCTGCTCCGCACCTGTAAGTCTCGCAATTTCGTTAACCTAGTTCTAACGCTCGCGCCCCGCCCGCCCCGGGCGGAGGTACCACCCCTGGCGTCTCCCTCGGCCGAGCTACTATCCGGGCCGGGGACGCGACAATTGTCACGTCACAAAGTAAACTACAAGACAAATTCATACACAGAGAGGAAATAGATGAACAACTATTATTGATAAACGCTATTCTAGCTGACCTCACGACAGACATAAACGATATTACAGACTATTTAACATACAAGAAATAACATTTTACTTACACGCGTACTTCCAATAGAGATTATAACTGTAGAGTTAAAAGAAGCAACCTCACACCTAACCAGAGGATTACACTTTCCATTTAAAATTTAGACAGAAAACTGGAACACTATCCAAAAATATGCAGACATAAGCGCATATTACGACAACTCGAACGTATACACTATTCTCATATTTCCGATAGTAGCTTATCTGATATACGAAATTGTAAAAATTACACCCGTACCAATACACAACGACCATAATGTATTTACACTTCTAGAACCTTCACACATCCTATTAGGAATAAATCGAGAAAATCATAATTATGTAATATTAAAAGAAAACGAAGGGCGGCAGTGTGGTCTAGTGGTAGAGCGCCAGACTCGTAATCTGAGGAACCAGGTTCGAGTCTACTAGAGCCATGAAGTATGGAATGTTTTTCCGATAGCTGCGCCCCTCCGTGCAAGATAGGCTCTTGTGCGGAGAAAACTGGGCTCCGTCTTTCGGAAAGAGACGTTAAGCCGTTGGTCCAAAGGGTTAAAGTGAGAGGAGAAGGATAGGATTGGTAGTATAGTTTGCGAACCCTACGGGGATATGCAATAAATTACGAATTTTACAGGAATTTTTTTTTTATTAAAAGGAAACGATTTAATTAAATGCACGCGAGAAAACACCAAATTCACATGTGATCAAAATCTCCCTTTTTATTTCATAACTGCGAATGCACCAAGCGAAGTACAACTTTTTGTAAAAGCGCCTAGATACATAGAAAATCGTAGACAACGTCACATCCTCTCGAATGTAACATTCTGGATAATAGTAACCGAACCTCAAACATGGTTATACTCCACTCCTAAAATATCTGAAATAATAATTCAATGTAATGAACTTCCAGAAAATAAAATTAAAATAGAAAAAACCGGAAAAATAACATTGCGTAATAATTATAAATTAACTACACCAGATATAATTTTAGAAACAAAAAACCGAATTTATACTAAATATGTACAAATGTATTTACCAGAATTCAATGTAACAAATACTATAGAGAAAATATAACAATAGACAACAATTTAGATTCCGAAAAAGAAATAAAGTTAGAACCGGTAATCAGAGACCCGTCAGAATTAATAAAATTAAGTTTGAGTCTAGATAAAATTAAAAAAGAAGTGGAAAATAGCCAACCAAGCGTTTTTGCAAATAATAATATCGTATATTCTGTAGGCTCCGCGACCATAATTGTAGCAATAGTAAGCATTATAATTGTAATCATTTATATAATAAAGAAAAAAGAAATCATTAAAAATTTAAAGGGCAACACCACAGCGTAAATATTAGAATATAAGAAAAGTAGATTGTAACCTCCAAAGAAAAAGAAAAACACAAATAAATAACGAACAACTTCGAACACTTCAGTTTTTCTTTTTCCGCGGGGGAAGGGATGTTGTGAGCGCACAACGTAATAAGGATAAATTCATAAGTAATTCGACCCCAGCGACAAAATCGAATCGAATATCCGCCGAAAAACCTGTCGGTTGCATCGGACGATAAATCATTCGATGCAAACCGACACCGGAACCTGGAGCGTTCAACTCCAGGACGACCGAAAGCGCTGATACGAAGGTCAGCACAAAGCGCTGACAACGGGAAGTCAACGCTAACTCCCCGAGTTAGCAACAAGCTTTCAGTCCGAAAGTATAAATACCGCCAAATTGTAAGATCGAGCGGGCAGTCGCTAATCACCATCTAAACGAGTACGTGCGTTTCATCACTGACACATTAATTATCGGGATTTAATCAATAAGTAACTAGGACAATTGTTAAATACAAGAAATATATTCAATTCATTAAACACATTGCGACGAGCTTTATTCTCCGAACCGGAATCTCCGAATCCCGTGCCGGACCTATCCCGGTACCGGCACAACATGTGTAAAATATGTGGAATATGTCAAATGTGAAAATATTAAAAAATATAGTGTGCGAGAGTGCGCGGATACGCGATTGATAGCGCGAGAAGGACAAGCACGAGGAAAAGCAGTTCACAGAAAAGTCAAAAGAATAAGTACAATAAAATACGTATATTACAAAGTCTAGATGTACAATATATACAGTGCCCGTTTTACTTCCAGCAAAGGAATAAACCGTGAGATAGCGCGCACAGAAGCGAGTAAGGCGTTTAAGAAACAGCGAAAGCGTGTTCACGAAGCGAGATAGCGAAGTTAGATTCGTATTCGTGCGAAAGCTAAGCGTGATTCTAGGCGATGTACGAAAAGCGATTTCAACTAAATTTGCGGGTGATCTGCGAACGAGAGTGTCTCCGACGAAGCAAGCTCTTTTATAAGGGAGTTTCTTCTCGGCAATCACTAATTAATTTTAAACGTTGTAGGTGGTCTCAGGTCGAAGCGTGCGTCACATGATGTTATACCTCTGGTCTTCCGTGTGGCGTGACTGTGGTCCGATGTGCTGATTGTCAGGGAGAGGGGTTTTAGTGGGTGCAAGCCCCACACACCCCGGGAGCCGGGCCCGGGCAGTGCGCGAGGCATTTCCCCTCTTCCGCGTAAACAAAAAAAAAAAAAAAAAAAAGGTCGAAGCGTGCGATTGGCGGCCAAAGGGCCTGACACGCATTGATTCGCACCTGACATGCGCAAGGCACGTATGGTGACGAGCGATTGGCTGCCTACGTCATCGCAATGTGCCGATTCGAGACGAAATATAGTTGACGGGCCGTTGACAATTGTTGTTGTTTGTCACGCCGAACATTGTTTATAACGTGGGTTTTTCTATCGCACAAGAACATAAAAACAGCGTTCGGGACGCATCTTGAAAGTTATCGATTAGGAATGTTCTTGGAAAAGCCCATGTTAGAACGCAATATACAAGGAAATTACATATAGGAATAATTATTATATTGAAGCGATGAACTTATAATGTGTTGTGAGGCGGAAGCCGCCGTGTCCTTATGTCGACACCTATAGCTGTCAGCGTTTCTTCCGAATCTTGCCAAACTCACCTGAGGTGGCATTCCGGGTGTTGCAAGTGGCATCCAGGTCACTCGCCCGGAAGCAAAAGCGCTGACAGCTAAGTCAGCATCGCGGAAGCTAATACGCAAGAGATAAAAGCCCGCCCTTCCGAGAAGCGGCGGGCAGTCTGGAACGTAAGACTAATCGCGCACGACCGACGTAACTAATTATAATATATTGAGCGCCCGCAAGTCAGGGCAGTGTATTTAAGAAGACATCTGTACTCTGTCAAGTTATATTTTATTAAACGTTGTTACATTAAGACTCTGTCAATTGATTCTCTCAACCTCCCGGCGGATCCAAAAGAACTCAGTGCCGACCCTGATCCTCAAGGCACGGCACAACAAATGTAACAAAGGCACACGCATTGTGCTCTTTCGTACGATGAAATCGATACAATCTACGAATGTAATCGCGATATCAAACATATAGTATATATTAAATAAGTATAAAGTAATAATAATATAAAGTAGTATATAATATAAAGTAGTAAATATTTAATAAATATAAGTATAATGTTAAATAAATATTAAATAAATATTATATAAATATTATATAAAGTAAGTAGTAAATACGTGTGAATAAACATGTAACGGCCTATCTTTGTAATCGAACGCGGACTAGCTCGCCGGATCAGGAGTTCGATAGATGGCCCAGAGACTACAACCAGAGTACAAAGCACACGAAACGATTTATTTGATTCAGAACATACAGAAGGCGATGGAACGCGGTATTACAATCGGAGGATAGTGCCGGTGCACTCGACGCAGTATTATAGACGGAACGCGGTATGTACAGTCGGAAGATAGTGCAGGTGCACTAGGCGCGGTATTATAAACGGAACGCGGTATGACAAATGGAACGCGGTATTACAAACGGAACGCGGTATGTACAATCGGGAGATAGTGCATGTGCACTCGGCGCGGTATTATAAACGGAACGCGGTATGACAAACGGAACGCGGTATTACAGACGGGACGCGGTATGTACAATCGGGAGATAGTGCATGTGCACTCGACGCGGTCTTGCGGAACGCGGTATTACAGGCGGAACGCGGATTTATAGTCGGAACGCGGTATTTTAAACGTAACGCGACAGGAAGGTGGAACCCTGGGGCGTGCTGGCAACAAGAGCCCTCGTTACGAGGCTGAGCGTGCTCGACCCCGCGTAACCGTGCCGTCAGGAGGATGAGAGGAGTCGGGGACACCCGAGAGCCCTCGGTCGAGACTCAGAGCCCTGAACCTCGTTTGGTGTGTCGCCCTAGGAATCGGTAGGTAGCTTCGTCGGGAACAGCGGAATGCTGGAGCGGAGACGAAGTCATCTTTTCTTGCCGGAGCGCCGGCTTATATACCCCGGCGCGGTGGGTCCGGTGGGAGGGAGGCCGATCGTCAGGCGCGCCAAGTGGGGCGTGCGGACGCGCGCTTGTCTTCGGCGCGGTTCGGCTCCCTTCGGCGTTCGTCGGCGCCGCGCGAGGAAAAGGCCCCGGTGCCGCGTTTTGCCCGCGCACCCGGGGCCGGTGGAGTGTTTAAAAAAAACTGTGGGCGCACCGCGCCCTGTTCTCGCCCGACGGGTGGTCGGTCGGGCGGTATCCGGCGGGTGGTTGCCGGGAACGATGCTTGTTTTCGGGGTGCATCGTTACAAACATAATGTTAAATAAATATTAAATAAATATAAAGTAAATACTAAATACGTGTGAATAATAACAGACGTACCCGCCGCCGATATCGCGCTTCCACTCGACGCTTCCGACTCCGCTCAATCTCGCGCTCGGCGTTATCGCTTGTTCGCTCACACGCTCTCGCGTTCGGCGTTATCGTTACCGTTCTTTTTCGAGTTCGACGCTCTCGTTCGCTCCCGTATCACGCTCGTCGCTATCGCTCGCGCTCGTCTCGCGCGCTCAACGTTGTCGCTCGTACCCGCCTCGCGTTCGGCGTCAACGTTCGCACGCTCGACGCTATCGCTCTCACCCGTCTCGCGCTCGGCGTTATCGAGTACGATTTATATACAGTATACAGTGTAGGTAGTAGGTATGCGGAAAGTGAATAACGTCGTTCGTCGATTTTGCATCAGTTTTTTTTATTATTAAATAAAAAATATACATAGATAGATAGATGGATGGACGGATGCACATCTATATTTGATCTGTGGAGTCGATGCTGGAGAGACATTTGCGTCGCTCGTTCCACCAGTCGCGCAACTTCATCACGTTCTCCATCGCGCAGCACTGTTGATGATGTCCGCAGCGAAACGCGCGATCGGCGTGAAGATCGTATTGAACGTAAGTATGAAAATGGAATAATTTCTTATTAACAATGTTAACATTTCGACGGTCGCACATATCACATGTGACGCATATGTGATAGCGTTCGACAAAGTGTTAATAATGAAATTTATCCACGTATATATGTATACGAAAATATGTCATTTTACTTAAAACATTTACTTTTTATTACAGCCTGAAACGTTGAGCTCCTTGGTGCGGGCCGTATATACCGCGAGGCAGAGGCAGAGGCAGAGGCAGAGGCAGAGGCAGAGGCAGAGGCAGAGGCAGAGGCAGAGGCAGAGGCAGAGGCAGAGGCAGAGGCAGAGGCAGAGGCAGAGGCAGAGGCAGAGGCCAGGTAGAGGAAGAGCTGCCGAAGAAAAAAAATCTCGGGAATTAATATATATTATTACCTAAAATAACTTTTACTTACTTTTACTTTGTAATACATACTTTTTTTGATTGACTTTATGACTAAATAAAGTAACTATTAATATATAATATATTTTATTTATGCGTAGCTGTTCCTCTAACTCCTAAAAATCCTTTTCTTCCTGAATTAATGAAAATAGTAATCTAAAAATCGGGATTTCTATATATTACGTTAACAAATTTTAACTTTTATGTTTATAAATATTTGTCATTTTATTTACAATTTTTATATTTATAAATTATATATATATATATATATATATATATATATATATATATATATACATATATGTATATATATATTATATATATATATATATATATATGTATATGTGTATATATATATAATATATATATATATATACATATATATGTGTATATATATATATATATATGTATATATATATATATATATTTGTTTGAAAGAGGTTACTGTATATAATGATTTTAATAAAAAGTTGTAGACATATAAAATAAAATCGTTTTTATTAGTCACCACGATATAATATATAAAAGTATAAAATAAAAATATGAAATTTTATATATGTATGTCCTCATTCAAATTTATATTAACCGCAAGATAATTTTTTATTTGTTCCCTTTTGATGATTCCTTCTTGTTGTTGTTCTGAAGTAATAATCAAGGGTCCATGATCTTCTATCTCGTTTGGGAGGATAACTGGATATTCAATCTCATCTCTTTGCATGAGACAAATGTTATGAAGAACACAACAGCTAATAATATAGTAGGGAATGAGGTCTGTCCTTCGCATTGGCAATTTATCCAATATATATCTCCATCTTCCTTTTAAAAGACCTATAGCCTGTTCTATAATCATCCTGCTTCTAGATAGAGCATTATTATAACAGATTTCGTCAGCTGATAAATGTCCATTATCCTTGTATGGCACCATCACGAATGTTTGCAGAGAATAAGCTGAATCTCCTATAAGATGTTTATTATAACCAAAATAATTTTCATTGCACTTTTGTTGAATTCCTGAGTATTTAAATACTCTCATGTCATGTACCGATCCCGGCATTCCAGCGTAGCAATGGATAAATTCTTTCTTTTCATTGCACACTACCTATAAACAGGAATAATATTTTATATTTTATTTTAATATAATATTGACAATTTAATAATATTAAAAATTTAATATTTTATAATACTTCATACTTGTAGCTGTATAGAGTGATGTCCTTTTCGATTAACGTAAGCAAGTCCATCTTTTTTTGGAGTTGTGATTGTAATGTGCGTTCCATCTATTGCTCCAATTACGCATGGAAAATGATATTTTCTCTGTATATATCTGCTTGTTCTTTCCGCTTCTTCCAACGTCGGCCAATGAATAAAATAATTTCGGAAATAGCATAAAGCTCTCACTACTCTTTTTACAGCTCGCCAAGCTGTTGCATTCCCCACATCAAACTTAGTTACAACAGATCTATGTAAATAAAAGTTATAAATGAATATCTGCTTAAGGATATAATTTTTAAGGATATAAAGAACATTTTTAGTAAAAAACATCGTTTTTTTACTGACCAAAGTGATGTTACCTCTTAAAATAATTGTATGTACATAAATAATTACCTGTATGAATCAGGTGTTCCTAATACATACAAAGCAATATACAATTGCTTTTCAGGAGAAATAACAGGACCACTTTCTTTAGTTTGCAAATATGGCTTTAATATGTTTAACAACAAGTAAAAAGTGGTGCGACACATCCTGGAAAAACCACATGTAAAATTAAAAGCAAAATGAATAGCTTATTTAATTATTATGTGGTGACTCACCGAAAATGGCCTTTTTTGTATGATTATTTTCGCGATTATTTTCTTTAAGAAAAAATTCGACATCTTCATCATCACTCTCACTTGAACTAGAACTTGTAAAAAGCACGTCAAGTATCATTGCTTTATTTCTACTCATTTTTACTATTATAATTTTTATTATAATATTTTTATTAACTTTAATTAACTTTAAACTATTATTCGGTTTAATTTGCTTTGGTCTGCAAATATAGCGTATTACTGTAACCGTTGACCTATTTGCAGGTTATGTTGGGTTCGGAACACTTCTCGGTTAGTTTAGTTAAGTGGCTGCCAACATCAAAAAACAAAACTAAGCCAAACAGGTATCGTTCGGAATATACCCATAGTATCTAAAAAATCGGAGCGCGCGTTAGCAAAACGTGCGATTCAAAGTGCCCTATGCCTAAAGATTTGAAACAGCGTACGTACGCACACAAACGCAGCACCAGGAGATGGCACTACCATCAAAACATAAGACGCTCGTTGTAGGGTGGAGAGTCTCATCGCAGCTGCTCCTGTACATACATATATACATATTTATATTATATACACATGTTTGTAGAGACGCTACGGTGAAAATTTGGACGTCAGTTTCCGGTCTGCCTCTGGCTCACCACGCCATGGAAGAGCCAGAGAAACGTTGCGTTTTTTGCTAACAACCAGAAGCGAGTAAAATTATTTTATTTACTAATAAAACGTTTGAAAAATGTGCACAAGCGTTATTAATTAGCAAAAAATTCGATCTAAAATTTTGTGATACCGCGCTGCCAGCTGAGATCAGTGACACGGCAGGATATCACCGCCAGTGTTACAGTAATTTTACTGCACTGCAAAAGCAAATTTAAAAAAGAATTTTCCTCTGCGACAATATCTGTGCCTTCAACATCTGCAGCAGTTGAGGATGATAAATCATCAGTTAGTACTGAACTTCCGTTAGTAGAAACTTTGGCATTGGAGGACGAATCTGTGAGATACGAAAAAGTACTAGTAATAACATGATAATATAATAATAATAGTAATAGTAGTAACATGGCTATAATTTTTTATTTATTCCCAGTAATTTTATCTAAGTCTATTTACTTCACGCGAATGAATTTTTCTTTGCAATGAATAACATTGTAAGATTATATATGGTTTACACGAACACGAACAATATTAAAACTGAAAACATTCCGATATAGCAATAGCAATACAAACGGGAGACAACCTTGAACTTTTGTGATTATTACTTAGCAAAATATAAATCTTGATGAAAAGAAAATAAAATCTCTTTCATAATATAGGAAAAATTTTTTTTTTCACGAATATTTACATTTTGCTTAGTAATAACCATACAAATTCAAGGTCGTCCTCCGTTTCTATTGGTGTAACAGTAATTTCCAGTTTTTATGCTCTCTGTGTACGAGTATATTCTTGAGATATAATAAAAATATTGCCGCTATATTTTTTTATATATAGTTGCGCCAAATAAATTTATTTCGATCAAACATGTATATTCATTCCATCCGAGTACTGAATAACAAATAATGAGTTGAGTTGTATGAAATAATTTTTTTTTAACAGTGTTAAATTTTTACAAGTTATGACTATAATGTATTATCTTATCCATGTTATTTGAATCGTAAAAGTTTCAACCTTTTTTTAGCGTGCAATCTCCAGAAACAACGGAAGAACAAGATGATGCTGGCAACGAAGAGGAAGGTTGTTTTTTTGTAACAAACGAAGGAAAACGGTGCGAGGGCGGATACAAATGTCCACGGTGTCAAAAACACAACAGTGGTTGGAAACCGTAAAAGACAAAGCGACTGACATTGATGATAGCTCAACTTTGGATAAAATAGCGGCTGCTTCCGAAACTGTGGGGTATCACAATTTTTGTAAAATTGAGTATTTCACAAAATGCAGACGGATAAAAAGCCAACAGAAATCGCCAAAAGTTTGGCATGACAAACGCGATTACCACATCTCTGCGTTTGAACAGTTGTGCACCTACATTTCGTTGCACATTATTCAAAAAAAGGAATTCTTTTTATACAACTTCATCCGATCTTTGTATATATTAGAATATCTTAATGAAAAATATTCGAGCATACCAGATGATGACTGTCCGAATTTCTTTTCAACGCAGCATTTGCAAGAAAAAATTTTGAATACTTTCAACGGCGAAGTTAAATTTTTGATGGTCAAAAATAAAAAAATTATAGCGCCATTTGAATGTAGCGTTCTACCGGATGTCGATATTTTGGAAAAATCGAAAGTAACGAAATTATATACAAAGTTGCATATGCTGTACGATCTGCTATTTTAAAAATTAATAAAAAAGAATTTCCGGATACATTATCTGCACAACATTTTATTCAAGGAGAATGCGAAGCTCTTCCGGATTCTCTTTATGATTTGCTGCAGTCATTTGTGGTGACAGTACTCTTCGAAAAGGGCAACACTCGAAAAAAACTGTCATTTCGTCGATAGCACAGGACATCGCGTACGCCACCACGAATGGCAATTTAAAGACGTCAAAACACGTGTGTCTGGGAATAGCAATAAAGAGTCTCACGAATAGCAAAAAAATCATCAATTTGCTAAATCGATTCGGACATTGTATCAGCTACACTCAACAGCTTGAATTGGAAACTGAAGCAACGTTATCTTTAACTAATCAAGATGAAATTTGTCTTGCGGAAAAAAAAAACCAATCTCAGTACAGGACCCGCTTTCGACAATTACGACCGATTCGTTGAGACTCTCACAGGAAAAGATACCCTCCATGACACCGTGGGTATTATATATCAGAATGCTGACGACTCTAAAGAAGAAGCATTCACACCGACAGATGCTCACACCGATATCGATTTGACGAGTGTCGATCCCGTCAATCTTCGAGGAAAAGGAAGAGGAGAACGTTCGACGCTGTGCTACCCGAAATCACGCCTTATGGTAAAAAGCCAAAAATTATCGAGGAATTTCAAACATTAGAGGCAGAAACACGATCAGGTACAAATTTTTTCATTTAGATGTATAATGTAAATTTTGTGCTATAAATCTTCTTGAATTTTTTTTCCTTTGTAATACTTGCTATCGAGCAGCCACCGCGTCTCTAGATTATGTTCGTATGTGAAACACAAATTTAAACACGTTGTGTATTTTTTAGATGAAGAAGGTGACATGAACGAAAGCGCCGACATCAGTTATCAATCGGGTTCGAAAAACCGGCACAGTATCTCGGACGACAGCGATGACGACGCTTTTTAAATTTATTTGCTTTTTTTTACTTTTTCATTACCTGTTGGGTTGAGTTAATAAAAATTACTAAACAAAATAATAATAGTAAAACTATTAATAATAACAATAATCATCTTATATCTGGCTCCAACGTCTTGTTGGCGTAAATTGCATCCTCCAACTCCGGATGCACCGTACCGCCGCGGGCCCACATATCAGCGGCAGTTCCCTCAAGAAGGCCCGTCACCCGCTCCATTCGCTCCCGATCCTGAGCCTGAGCCCCGCGCTCGTCCCAGGGGGCGGGTTGTCGACGGGCTTGTCATTGCCGGCTTTCTTTTTGCCACCCTTTGGAGACTGTTGGGAAGCCTTCCTCTTCAGTTCCTTCTCCTTTTCCTTCTCCTTCTCCACTTCCTCCTTCCATTCCATACCTATCTGCTCCGCCATTTCCAAGTCTTCCACCTGAACTGGGCTCAGCGGCGAACTCGGGCTGGAATTCTCCTTTTTACCATTTTTTCCTCCACCCCCTTTATTAGATTTAGAACTCATTAGGAATTAATCCCTTACCCTCCGCGGCTCCGCCAGCCAGGGCATGCCCTCCCGACCGGCCCATCAAGAACCGGCCGAGCTCCGAGTTCTCCCGGGGGGCTGACTACGCCTTAGCCCCTGGAAATTCATCAGGGGCAGGCCCCAGCCCCTTACTCACCCACGGGCAAGGCCCATCAAGGAGCCAGGCACCGTGGGCTTTCAGGGGTCCCCTACTCCGATAATAGGGACACCGCGGAGGGCGCCGCCACGCTGGGGGCCCCCCGATGCGAGAGAGACGGCCATCAAGAGGAGGCTGGAGTTGGAGAAGGAACTGGAGAAGGTAACTGTAGAGGCATCCAAGCGAAATGTCGCTTTGAAGAGGCAAGTCTCCGATTTGCAAATAAAGGTGGCATCTCTGGAGGCGAGGATTCAGATGGGTTGTGCTACTCCCCCCATCTCTGAAACCGGGATGGAGGTCGACGGGCCCTTGGTACAAAAGGTGGAATACAGGGATTTCCAAGTTCAGACTGAGGAATCCGTCGTCGAGGAGGCGGTAATAAATGATCAAGGGGATAGCAACACGGCGAGGACAATTGCGGCTCTGGACCGCAAGATGGAGGTGCTGATGAGGGAAGTCAACTTCCTCAAAGGCACAATTGCGAAGGCCTCCGCCTCCAACGAGAGGCGGACTCGAATAGTGGATAGGCCTGGCGGCGGGGTTGGGGGCGGAGGCCGTGAGCCCGCGCCGCCCTCCTCCCCGGTGAGTAGGGAAAGTGCTTCTGGCTCCTCCCCCCCGACTTATGCCGGGGTGGTGGGGTCAGAAAAGAGGGTGGCCAAGGTCAAGGCCAAGGCCAAACCGAGGACGGGAGGTAAGTCCTCGGCGGAGGCACGGCCGGCGCGGGGGTAGTGATAGGCCGGCGGCCGTAGTGATAGGGAGGTGCGTGTGCCGGTTCCCCCGAGGACGGCGGCGGTGTGCTCACATATGCCGTCCCGTCTGGTGATCGGGCGGCATATGCCGATATTATGAGGATAGCCAGGGAGAAGGTGTCCCTGGCGGATTTTGGCGCGACCAGCTTGCGCATTAGGAGGGCTGTCACTGGGGGCCTCTTGTTAGAGGTCCCTGGTGACGATTCTGTGGAGAGGGCGGACCGGCTTGCGACCCGGTTGAGGGAGGTCTTTGCCGGTGGAGATGTGCTGGTCACCCGGCCCTCCAAGAGCGTGGAGATGCGCTTTGGGGGGCTGGATGACTCGGCCACTCCCGAGGATGTTGGCAGGGCCCTGTCCCTGATTGGACGGTGCCCTCCCGGGGAGATCAAGGTGGGGGTCATCCGCAGATCTCCCTGGGGTATGGATTCTGTGTGGGTTCGGTGTCCGGTCGCGGCGGCTAGCGCCGCGGTGAGCGCAGGGGGGATCGCGATCGGATGGGCCCGGGCCCGTGTAGGGGTTTTACGCCCCCGCCCCCTGAGGTGCTTTAGGTGCCTCGGGGTGGGACACACCCGGCTTGAGTGCCCCTCCCCGGTGGACCGTGGATCCGCATGCTACCGCTGCGGAGTTAGCGGCCACCGGGCCAGCGGTTGTGACGCGGCGGCCCCGAGGTGTCCGCTCTGTGCGGACTCGGGGTTGCCAGCGGAGCATCCGCTGGGGGGAGGGGGGTGCGTGGACGCGAGAGGAATGGGGGGACGGGGGTCGCCGCGTGACCCGGGAGGTCCTTGGGCGACGGTTCCCCCTCCCCCCAGACGGACTTAGACCGTGTGAGGGGGGCGGGCGGCGGGGGTCCGGTCTCTGGCCTGGCTCCCTGCCGCCCGCCAGGCCGGTCGAAATAACCGACTGGCGAACCTGGGCCCGCGGTGGGATGGCTTGGGTGGGCTCCCTATGGAGTGCCCGCCACGGGGGCCTCCCTCCGCGGGCCAACGGGGGGCGGGGTCGGGGCCCCGGGGGTGTTGGGGCGCCGGGCGCTGGTCGTTGCCGGTGAAGTTCTCGGACTGAGGTGCGGCTGCGGCTGTGCGCTTCGGCACTTCTGGGTCCTGGCCCGCTCGCCCCCTATGCGAGGGGACGGGCATGCGTCGAGGCCTGTCGGCCTCGGTTCATGCTCGTCTGGTCGACACTGTCGACGTGGTGGTGGCGCGGCGTTCCGGGGGGCGGCTTGGACGGATTCCCTACGGGGTTTCCGTCACGGGTACCCGGCTATCAGTTCTGCGGACCCGGCACGCGTCTAGCGAAGAGACTAGCGCGCGGTGAAAAAGGCATCAAATCGTTGGACGCGGCGTGTCGAGAGCACGACGTCGCGTACTCGCGAAGCGGCGAGCTCGCCGAACGACACGTCGCCGATCGATTGCTCGCCGAGAGGGCGCGCGAGCGCGTCACCGCGAAGGACTCGACGGTCGGTGAGAGACTCGCCGCGGCGGCCGTATGGGCGGCTATGAAGGCGAAGACGAAACTGGGCATGCAACATGGGTATGGAAAAACGAAAAAACAAGAAGAGGAAAGGAACTGGATCGAGGAGAAACGCGAAGAAGAACGAGAAGAAGAGACGGAGGATACTTCCGACGGCGAAACGCGGCGGCTTCTAGCCTTTTCTACCGATGTTGGGCGCGCTCGGTTCCTTGATCGGTGGCGCGGCAGGTGTGGCCAAAGCGGTGAGCGCCGGCAAAGCGGCGCAACGACAACTCGACGAATTGCAGCGACACAATCGCGCGATGGAGGGTCGCGGGTTGTACCTCGCGCCGTATAAGAAGCACGGAGGTGGTGCGAGGAGAATCGGTGAAAAAGAAATTTCGCGGAAGAATGCGACGTTAGCGCATCTACCGCCGTACGGCGTCACGACGAACGAGCAGCTCGATCGATCGGCGCGTCGCCTACGCATACCGTTTTTCCGTGGGGTGTTCATGCGCGACGCTCTGCCGACGAGGGTGCGATACGCGGAGTGCGGCATCGTGAATCTCGACGACGCGGCGGGTCCGGGGACGCATTGGGTCGCTTACGCGAAGAAAGGGAACGCTGCGATCTATTTTGACGCGTTCGGAAATCTCCGTCCGCCGAGAGATCTCGCGCGATATCTCGGCGAAAGCGCGATCGTGACGTACAATCGTCGCGCGTTTCAGACGTTCGACCAGAGAATCTGCGGACAGTTGTGCCTGCGATTTCTTCGCGAGATCGATTGGGGGAGTTGTGGTGGACGATCGACGTTCTCCCGCGATGTCGCTGACGCTCACGTTAACCGGAACCAGCAGCGTTCTCACGGCGAGTCACTTTCCCGCTTTGGATCTGAGCGACGGCGAGTACGAGCTGGGTTTGACGACTTTTGAGACGTACAACTCGATACCGAACGTTACGTCCGCGAACAATCGATTCTACTTCGGTCAGGACGACCGGAAGATCGTCGTTCCGGAAGGGTCGTACGAACTGCGAACCGTGAGCAGATATCTGCGCGCCTCTCTTCTTCATCGCGAACGTCGAGCCTGTGAGAGAGAAAAAATGAAAGAGAAAGAAGCAGGAAAACTGCAGGTCGATGGTGGCGCTGGGCGGGTAAAAGAAGAAAATCGGACGTACAAGAACGACGACGACGATGACGACAACGACGACGATGATGACGGTTATCGCATATACGAGGATGACGAAGACGACGACGACGACGGCAAGGACGACGGCGATAGAACGATACTCGCTCTTCGCGCCAACGAGAATACCATGAGGAGCGAGATAAAGTGCGCCTACAGAATGAATTTTACAAAACCTAACAGCATCGGTTCCCTTTTGGGTTTCTCGCGCGATCGTATTCTAAAACCGAACAAATGGTACGTTTCCGACAGACCCGTTGACGTCATGAGCGTGAACGTAATTCGCATCGAATGCAGCATCACCACGGGAGCGTACAGCAACGGACGCTCGGTGCACGCGATCCACGAATTCGCGCCGAAAGTGCCGCCGGGATATAAACTGTCGGAGACTCCGACGCAGATCATTTACCTCCCGGTCACGGTGCGAGTCGTGGATCAGAACGATCGGCTAATCGACTTTCGCGGCGAGGAGATAACGATCAGACTGCACGTACGTCGTCGCAGTTAGTGCGTGTGTGCGCGTATCTCCGCAACCTGAAGAGAGCGAGAGGGATGCTCGTTCGAGCGCGGATTGCACGAACGAGCGAGCTAGCCCGTTCCACGACGAGATCGGAAGCGAAGGGAAGAGGAGAGACGGAGGAGGAAGGAGAGCCGTTCTCAGCAGCGCCAACGTCAAGTTCCTGCGATCGCTGGGTCTCGCCGTGAGGAACTCCTCGCCGTCGCGTCGTTTCTATATTAAAAGGAAAGACCATGGCGGTCGACATCCTGAGTATCGGCGGTGAGCCGATCTTCGACGAGCGCATCGTCGGAATCGAGATTCACACGTATAACCCGTACGTCAACACGACGTTCGGGTACAACGACGAGATACTAATACCCATACAGCAGCAGGATCTGTACACGCTGCCGTGTGACAGTTTTCTGTACGTCGAGGGACGCCTTTATGACAACGACGGCGCGACGACGTCGGAGGGGAGGGATGACCAAAGGCAATACGCGAAATTGGTTAACAATTGCGTCGCGTTTATGTTCGACGAAATTCGCTACGAACTCGACGGCGTGGAGATCGATCGGTGTAGAAACGTCGGAATAACCAGCACGATAAAGAACTACGTGTCGCTGACCGCCGAACGAGCCAGAAGACTGCAGATCGCCGGATGGAGTTATCCGACGAACGAATCGAATCTGAACAGCGCATCCCGTCAATTCAACTTTTGCGTACATTTGAATAATCTGTTGGGTTTCTGCGAGGACTACAGACGCGTGGTGATAAACGCGAAACACGAGCTTATCCTGATACGCGCTCGTAACGACGTCAATTGCGTCGTAGATCCGAAAAAAACCGTGCCGAGAGATCCAGCCAAGGATCCTAAAATTACGCTACTGAAGGTGCAATGGCGTATGCCGCACGTGTCGTTGAACGACGTGACTAAATTGTCGCTATTGCGAACGTTGGAGAGCGGACGATTTCTGAGCGCGGGCTTTCGCTCTTGGGATCTGTACGAATTTCCCCTGCTGCAGAGCACGACCAAGCATTCGTGGGCCGTGAAAGCCGCGCCGCAGTTGGAGAAGCCGCGATACGTCATATTCGCGCTGCAGACCGGACGGCGAAACGAATTCACGGAGGACGCTTCGAGATTCGATCATTGCGCGCTCACCAACGTGAAATTGTATCTCAACTCGGAATTCTATCCCTACGACGACGTGAACGTGGATTTCGAAAGCGACAGGTTCGCCGTGCTGTACGAGATGTACGCGAAATTTCGAAGAGCGTACTACGGGGACAGTCGCGACGCCGCGCTCTTCTCCCCGCGCGAATTCGCGCGGGTAGCTCCGCTCGTGGTGATCGACTGTTCCCGTCAAAACGAATCGGTGAAGAGCGCCACCGTGGACGTGCGTATCGAGTTCGAATGCAGGGAAAACGTTCCGCCGAAAACCACCGCCTTTTGTCTCATCGTTCACGATCGCGTCATCGAGTACAGTCCGCTGACCAACGTGGTGCGCAAAATTATCTAACGGAAGATGCGATTGTAGGATACCACACCCCGGAAACGGGAAATATATAAATACGGGGATCCTTCGATCGTTCCTCAGATCCCGTTAGGAACGGAGCGGTGTAAGTTTGAATATAATATTTTCCAACGCACGCTGACTCAATGGCCGCAGCAGCAGCAACGGCGACGACGACCTGCAGGGATTTGTGGTGGGCGACAGATTCGTCGCGAAGGAGGTGGCCGTGCTCCGAAGCGAGACGCTCGAACTCGCGCATCACGTGTTTCGCGCGCCGATGAAGTGGGACTTGCTTACGAGTGCTGAAAAAGCAAGGGCCAGCTGGCTCGTCCGCTGCGGCCTCTCTCTCCATGGGGGGGGGGGGGAGGAGGCCCGAAACCCCGGACGGGGGGGTGGCGGATTGGGGCTAATCCCCTCCAATCCGCCACAAATTAGTCTGCCAAAGGCAGGGGGAGGGGGACGGGTGACTGGTTGTCAGGAAATTGACGCTCCCCGATCCCGTCTCTCTCCCCCCCCCCCCGGGATAGGTATTATGCGGGGGAAGCTTTCGGAAGAAATGCGAAAACGATCCCCGTGGCTCCCCTTAAAAACCGCAGAGAGGGATTCAAGGAGGTTTTAGCCGGTAGGCTATGTAGGCAGTATCTTCCGCGATGTGCCTGCATAGAATCCGGCACTCTCCCGCCCCTTCCAGGGGGCGGGGGGTCTTCCCCCAACTAGGGGGGTCACTGGGTGCGTGACTGGTTGCCGCGGCGCTCCCCGATCGCACCAGTGATGGAAGATTTCCTCCTTGTAAAAAAAAAGGGGCCAGCTGGCTGATGGCGAACCATCACGGCCTCCGTTGGAAGGACGGCGATGTGGACTATCGCCTAGCCAGGTCGATTATTCGACGCGCGGTGTGCGACGACCTGGGCGAGAGAGGAGAGACGCCCGGCGCACGAATCTATGTGAAGGGGCTTGAAAAGAAGAGATGGTTGGAGGAGGTTCTCGGCGACGCCGTTCGCGACGTCGACGCGACGATCGTGACCATCGACGACAAGTACGACGACATCGATCGGCTGGAGTTTCTTCGCGCCGATCACGCGTTTCGCTGCGGACGTCATCAACGGTGCTGCGCGATGGAGAACGTGTTGAAGTTGCGCGACTGGTGGAACGAGCGACGCGAGTGTCTCTCCAGCATTGACTCCACGGATCATATATTATAGATGTGCATCCATATCCTATCTATCTATATATATTTTATTCAATAATAAAGGAACTGATGCAAAATCGACGTTATTCCTTATTTTTCTATATATTTTATTCAACAATAAAGAACCTGATGCAAAATCGACGTTATTTAATATCTACCCCCGTATTCTGTACATAAATTATATGCTGCCGAGTGCGTAAAAATGGCCGGTCGCGGTAGCGCGATACCTCTCAACGAGATAAACAGAGAGAAACGGCGAGCGAAAACGAGAACGCGAGACGGGTGAGAGCGATAGCGTCGACCGTGATACGGGAACGAACGAGAACGTCGAACGCGAGAGCGAGTGACCGAACAAGCGATAACGCCGAGCGCGAGACCGAGCGGAGTCGGAAAAGTCGAGCGGAAGCGCGATATCGGCGGCGGCGGGAGCGTCTGTTGTTATTATTCACACGTATTTACTAATTACTTCATAATATTTATTTAATATTTATTTAACATTATGTTTATTTATATGTATTTGTAACTATTTTATAATATATAAGACGCGAATGAGAAAAAACATGAATGAAAAGACGCGAGTGGGATCGAGAGAGAATACGTAGGTGGGAAAGAGCACAAGGAGATATGAAGAATTGACATCGACGCTCATTTCTATAACATATTTTGTATATATTTATTTTATAAAATAATTTTTTATGAAAGTATTATAAAAAAGTATTATAAATTGTGACGTGACAAAGTCACGTCCCCGGCCCGGATGATAGCTCGGCCGAGGGAGGCGTCAAGGGTGGTGCCTCCGCCCGAGGCGGGCGGGGCGTTAACGCATAATTTAGGTTAAGATTGCGAGACTTACAGGTTGCGAGGCGGTGTGGAGCAGGTGGCCCCAGATTTTTGTACCGACTTAGGGTCGCACCGAGGGAGTCGGCGAACGACCAGCTGTGAACGTGTCGAGGACGGACGGCCGACGGACGGGTCGCGCTGGGGCCCGCAGCCGGTGCCGCGTAACGCCTGTCAGGGAGGACGCTGGCCCGCCACACGGAATGACGACCCGCACACGGAGGAACCGGAGAGGGGGACGCCCCGACGAAGGTCCCCGTTGAAGGGTCATCCACCCCCGGAGTATGCCACCGGTCGACGAGCCAGGGCCTGGCCAGCCCGACCGTCGAGCAACCGATCCCGGAGTCGCGGCCTGGACCGCCGGACCCGGCGCCATTTTGGGCACTACCGCAAGCGGGTGGAGGCAGGCGCGAGGGCGCCGTAGTAGGCGCAGCGTCGAGTAGGGCGCAGCACTCGCCAAGAGAGACAGGGCGTGCGGTACCGGCGCGCAGGGGCGCCACCGCGGGCCCGGCGTGATCCCCCCGAACCAGAAGTCCGTCACTGTCGTGCGGGCCGTCGTGGAGAGAGGTGCTATCCAACCCCCTGACGAGACTACCTGTTGCCGGAGCGGATAAAATTGTAAGGCCACTGCCCAAGCACCGCAAGTAAGATCGAAGCAATACCGAGGTCCTCCTGGGAGTCGCGTTGTACCGCGGAAGCATGTGATCGCTTAATTATCCCGAAAAGAATACCGCGGGAGGACTCGGCCGGAAAAGTGCGTATTCGCCCGTCTCGGGAGTTCGGGCGCGCGGCCGCCGGCAGTCAGCGCATTTAATGGTCGTGTCGTCGGATTAATCGTGAGTTAATTGTCGTATCGTTGGGACCCGTCAAGGGCCGTATCGTGTAGGCTCGGAGTAAGGGGAACGGCGAAATGCGCTTCGCGTGATTGAGCGGTTTTGGGGCGAGGTGTTCTCTGTACGAGCCGGACACCGTATCATCGCGGGGCCGTAGGGGATCCGCGTGATCGCGTCGTGGCGTGCGGGACACCGTCGCGTTTTGTGTGTTGCGGACCTCGCGAGGCGTAAATCGCGGGGTCATTTCAGGGCTCAGGGAATCCGAGATCCGCGGTCAACGGGACTCGCGGAATCCGAGAGATTCGCGGCCATTTCGGAACTGCGAGATCGCGCTAAGTGTTAAAAGCGTAAGGTATCGCGGATGGTAATTGTCTTGCGAGCCGTTCCCATTCGGCGTCGTGCCGTTTCGTGAGTTGTTCGCGGCTAATCTTCGTCGAGTGGTGAAAAATACTTCGGGTTATGCGTGCGTTCGTAAGTCTGTTGCGTCGAGGGGAAATTAATAGTTGTCGGTACCGCGCGATTCAGGGAGGAATTTGTCGTAATCTAAATGCGTGTCAGTACCGAGACACGCGGGGTGGGACTCGTTGTACAGTAGAAACTAAGAGAGGAAGCTCCTAGAGCTCTTCGATCCGAAATCGTGATCGCGGCGGGAGCTACTGCGCCGCCATTATACGCTGTGTTACTCTATATTCTATTAAACATTCTTCTGTTATATTTATGGTGTACTAATTGCGCTACGCTCCCTCTCCTCCTATATCGGACTCACGCCTGAGGTGATAACGAATCAGGATTTCGTGTATCGTGGTGCGAGGAATCGCACCTGGCGCCCATATTACGTTTGGTGAAAAGGATTCGGTCGAGCTACCATCGGCTGTGAACTAATAGAGCCCTTCGGGAACGTTGGCCCTTTGATAATAAAATGACGGCGCGCTCCTTCTCGGCCGGCGAGACCGAGCGGACATCGTCGTCGTCATAAAATAGTAAGGTTATTTTAATTCCAATCTTCAGGCTCAGGCTCCTCCTCATAGGGCTGGAGCCCGAAGAGACGTGTTAGGTCGAACACATCCGCCACGTGGTAAATGGCCGCGATGTCTCGGCGGTACGACGTATCGTACCACAAATAATCGACGTCTTTTCATCGCCACCGCTTCTCCTCTTGTGTCCACGCTTGTAGGTCTTTGTTAACGTAGCCCTTTACATTGATTTGCGTTGAAATAATATTCTGAAAACACATATTATTAAAAAACTGTATATACTTTTAAAAATTATGTATGCTATTAATAATAATGAATATACTAACCTCCGGCGGGCAAAAGACCAGAGATGTCTCCCCATGTAACTGCATCTCCCACTGTATCGTATCATAAATGTGTAACATCCCCGTGCCCGGAACGTCTATTATCCACTAAAAAATTATTTTATAAAAAATTAATTTATAAAAAATTATTTTTTTAAATCACACACACACACACACACACACACACCTTTGGCAGGAGCGTGGCATCTACAGTAATGACTGGCAAATCGAAAACTAACAAGGGAGGGAGGAACGGAAAGGAGACTTCTGCCAAGAAGAGGGCTAAGTGGAGCCCCAAGAAGAACCCAGAGGACACGGCGTCCCAGAGCACCCGGGACGTAGGGACGGAGGAGCAAAAACAGAGGATGCATAAAAAGATCTCGCTTATGATAAAAAGACTCCCGAGCGAGGTGAGGGACCTGTTCGAGGAGTCTGACAGCGGGAAATACGACACGGAAGAGGAGATGGAACGAGATCTGAGAAGGAGGGAGATCGTCCGTACGTTGGAGAAGGAGGCAGAGGACCGTGCCAATAGTGCCCCCTCAAGTTCTCCTGGGGGAGGGAAGACTTCTGAGGCCGAGGCCGTGAAGAGGGCTCGCGAGCTGAAGGAGTTAAAAGAAGAGGATGATAGAGAGCGGGAGGAGATACAGGCTCAGGAGAGGGCCCGCGAAAGAGTGAAGAGTACGACTCCCATGAGGTACAATGATCTTAAAGACCTTGTACCGAGAGTAATTGAGGAGAGGGCGGAGTTTTTCCTTTGTGAGAGGATATCGGCTGCGTATAACAAAGCCGAATTTTACGAAGGCTTCCTCACAGATGTCGAAGAGGTGTTGGTGGTAGTCAACACCCTACGGACACTATACGAGGTGAAAGATAGGGAGATGATGCGAATGAGGGAACACATCACGGAACAAATAGCCGAGATGAAAAAACAGGTAGTGAGTGAAATGACGGGAAAGTTAAAGGAAGAAATGGAGAAAGATTGGGCCACATGGGAGGGAGAAAGGAAGAGGATGGCCTTGGAAATGGAGGAAGAAAAGAAGAAAATGGTGAAGGAGCAGGAGAAGCTCAGAGAAGAGATTGAAGCGAGACAAAAACAGCTTCAATGGAAGGAGGACTCGCTAAAGGAAAAGGAGGAATTATTAAAGAGAAAGGAGAGGGAAATAGAAGTAGGAGAAGGGGATACGGATAGGCGAATGGACGTGGAGGTGGCTCCAAGGGCCGAGAACTCCACGCAAACGGAAGGAGATATGCAAATACTACCGGCGGCAGAAGTAACCGGGGATTTTGGTAGACTACTAAAGTCCCTGGATAAGAAGATCACGCTCCTCGCTAAAGAAATGGAGAGCGTGAAAAAACAAGTGGGCGAACCGAGGACCCAGAGAAAGGAGATGCTGGGATTATAGTCCCCAATATAAGGGCGATCGGGAGCGCCGGCACCGGGACCAAGAGGGGAGTCAGGTTTCGCCTGCCCTCTCCCTCCCGGGTGGAGAGGAGAAACACCCCTGCCCGCGCCCCCCCGACATACGCCGGGGTGGTGGGGACAGGGAGGACGAGGGCGAATGAAGAAAGAGGGAGAGTGGAGGGAGCCCATGTGAGGACTCCCTCTACTCTCGGATCAGAAAGGTCCAAGGGTAGGGAGGGCAGGGCGCGGGTGCCGACCCCCCCAAATACGGCGGCCGTCGCGATGACGGTGCTGCCGGGGGAACCGGCTACGTACGCCACAGCGGTGAAGGCAGCCAGGGAAAAGGTCTCCCTGGCTGACATAGGGATAGGTGACGGAGACATGAAAGTCAGACGAGGCATCACCGGGGCCCTCTTGTGGGAGATCCCCGGTGATGGATCGGAGGAGAAGGCGGACCGCTTGGCGGCCTGCCTTCAAAAGGTCTTTGGGGGGCAAAACGTTCGGGTCGCCCGACCCTCCAAGAGTGCGGAGGTGCGCATTGGGGGGTTAGATGACTCGATCACAGAGGAGGAAGTGAGGAGAGCGCTGTCCGAGGTAGGGCAGTGCTCCCCCGCGGAAATTAAAATCGGCGCGGTACGGGGATCTTCGCGGGGCGCGAGCTCGGTGTGGGCGCAGTGTCCGGTGGGGGTCGCGGCCGCGACGGCGAAGAGTGGAGGGTTAAATGTGGGTTGGGCAAGAGCCCACGTAGAAATACTGCCCCCCCCCCCCCACCCTCTGAGGTGTTTTAGATGCCTCAGAGAGGGGCATACCCAGTTAGGGTGCACCTCCCCGGTGGACCGCGGTGACCTTTGTTACCGCTGTAGTGAAGCGGGACACCGGGCCGTCCTTTGCCCTGCGGCCTCCCCGAGATGTCTGTTGTGCGCGGACTCGGGGATGTCGGATGGGCACTGGATGGGGGGGGGCGGGGTGTGCGGAGAAGAGGGGCGGGGGACGGGGGCCACCGAATTTGGGCGCGAGCGCACGGATAGGGGCTCCTCCTCCCCCTCCTACGCGGAAGTAATCTGCAGAAAGAGGGAGGGACGGGTTCTGTGGCCTCGGGAGCGGGGCCACAGTGCCCGTCGAGCCGGCCGGAGCTGATCTATAGGGTCTGCTCCGCGCCGGCAAGACTGAGGACCGGGGGGCTGCTTGGGCGGGGTCCCTACGGGGTCCCTGTCACGAGTGCTCCCCTCGGTTCTCTGGGGGTCGGGACCGGCGACTCTTGGGTCATCGGCTCGGGCTCCCTGCCCTTCCAGGAGGGCGCGGTGGGGAGAGGGGCTCTGCCTTCCGTGGAGGCGGGCCAGACTGGTGCCGGGGCGCTCCCCGACGGCCGCAGTTCCCGAGTGGCAAGGCCTGACTGGTTGCCCCGGCATTTCACGATGGTTTGTCGTCGCGGGGGGCGGATGTCCCCTCTCCCCTACCGCCTGGGGGTGGCGCGTGGTGCGGGTCCGCCACGCGTCACAGCTGGCCCTGACTGGTTGCTTCGGCGCTCCCCGAAGAGTCAGCACCCCCAGAGTGGGGGGGGGGGGTGGTAGGCTGGGGCTAGTCCCCCCAGCCTCCACTTGTTATTAGTTTTTGTCCGAAAGGACAGGGGGGCATAGCCCCCCAGGAGGAAGCCCCTTAAGGGCTAGCGTGAGGGGGGGGGGCGCGGAAGTGATCAGTGCGTTTACCCAGCCCCCCCCCCCTACATAGCGCTCAGGAGGGACTGATGGGGGTTTTAGCCGGTAGGCTATGCCTGACATCGCGCCGAAAGGCGCCATATGCGGGCGTAGAATCCGGCACAAGCCCGCCCCTGGCCTGGGGGGTGGGTAGTCTTTGGAAGATTTTCCCCATCTAAAAAAAAAGGAGCGTGGCATCTATTAATTCGTCATATCGGAATGTCTATAAAAATATATTAAACATGAGTTACTTATGAATATGATAATTAAATAATTCTTTTTCCTAATTATATATTAAACATGAGTTATTTATGTATATGATAATTAAATAATTCTTTTTTCCTAATTATATATAATGTATTTTATTTTTTAAATAAAATATTACTTAAATGACTCACCGTCGACATGCCGAAATGTACGTGTATTTCGGCTGGGTTCTCATTGGCACTTTCCTCCTATAAAAAACAAATAAACAAAAAATTATATAGAATGTTTAAAAAAATCACACGCACACAAATTACATACCTCAAATCTAATAAAATTTTTATAATGGTCAAACGTCCTCTCAAATAGGTTCTCATATACATCATGCTGTAAAAAGTTAAACGAAATATATTATTTAAAAACGCGCACACACAAATAACGTACCTCTGGAATGAAATTTATATATGTCGCCGGAATAGGCTCGCGAACGACATCAGGCTATAACAGATTATTTAATAAATTATTTAATAAATTATTTAATATAATAAATCGTATAACTTATATAATCTGTACTCACCTCCACGTGCACAGGCACCTCAAATGTTGAATCGTTAAATAGGTATCTCATTTGCAGAGATTCCTCTTATGGAGTGAACGTAACGTTCATCCCCATTTGCAGAGGTACCTCTGCAATCTTCAATTCGCCAACTTTTATGTAATAAAAATAAAACAAAAAAATATTACACAAAATTTTATTAATGCACAACACAAAATACTTACGCCGTCACACGGATACGTTATTTGCAAATGCATCTTGTCACTGTTCAAACATGCTTTGTTTTTAAAAAAATTCGCGTCGCTGTCTCAAAAGGCTGTGGATTGACTATGCCCAAGTCTAGCCTCGAGTTCTTATATATCGAGGATGTGCAATCAAAGAAGGATATTGTGGGATGAAAACTATTGTAAAAATAGCGTTTGCATAGAGGGTAAAGTACATTTTTTTTTATCAAACCGACTCATCCGTTGGAATCTTCGACGCATTTTTTTCACCCCGAGACCCCGCCGCCACCTGTCCGCGCTATCGGTAACGAGCATTCCCGCGTAAACCGCTCGCGCTCATATCGCGCTCATATCGCGACGCGCCGTCATCGCAGTTCCGCCGTTTCTCTCTCGCTCTCGACGATGTGGCTCGCGAGTGTAATTGCGTTAACCGGATGTTTTATCGCTGTGAAGTGCGTCGATCCTACGGACGGAAATCACGCGCTTACGATCAATTACTTGCAGACATATGGATATCTGACCAAAGATGTGGGCGCGTTTCCGGCTCAGAGACGAAACGACGTTCTTCGTAACGCCATCGGGGAATTTCAGAAATACTACGATTTGCCCGGCGATGGAACGCTTAACAATGATACGCTGCAATTGATGGGTAAACCGCGATGTGGTTTCCGAGATATCCTGAAGCATGGGACGAGAGCGAGTCTAACCAAATGGCCGAAGACGCACCTGACGTGGTATTTTTACGTAGCCACCGAGAGCGAGTTGAACACGGCGCAGGCTGCGTTCGACATGTGGTCGCAGCATTCGGCATTGACGTTCGAACGCTCCGAAACGAATCCTGACATTGTAATATCTTGGCGACGCCTACGTCACGCTAACATAAATATCAAGGTAAACGGCCCAAATTGCTCGGACAAGTTCGACGGTCCCGGTGGCGTGCTCGCCCACGCGTCTCTCCCGGTGGACGAAGCGGGTTTCGTCTCCGAGGTGCACGTCGACGGAGACGAGCCGTGGCACATTTACGTCAGTAACAATCCCTCGGATACGGTCTCCCTTCATTACACGCTGACGCACGAGAGCGGTCACTCTCTCGGATTACTGCACAATAAGCGCAGGACTTCGGTGATGTTCGCGTACACGCCCGACAAGCAGTATCCGGTTAAGCTCGACAAATACGACATTATTGACATTCAACGTTTGTACGGTGAAAAAATGGTAAACGATCCCCCACAGATGCCGGCGCCGTCGCCGCCACCATCGCCGGACCTGTGCGCCCTTGATCGCGTAAACGCGATATTGATTTTGGAAAATCGAATGTATGAACATCTCGTACAAGTGTTACGTTTGGTCGATCGATCTGGACGGTTAAGCTCGACAAATACGACATTATTGACATTCAACGTTTGTACGGTGAAAAAATGGTAAACGATCCCCCACAGACGCCGGCGCCGTCGCCGCCACCATCGCCGGACCTGTGCGCCCTTGATCGCGTAAACGCGATATTGATTTTGGAAAATCGAATGTATGAACATCTTGTACAAGCGTTACGTTTGGTCGATCGATCTGGACGATAGGACGTACAATGGACCTTTAGCCCTGTCAAATCACATGAGCTTTCTTCACGACAATTACACGCGCGTAGCCGCCGCCTATCAATCCCCGTCCGGTGATATCATGGTGTTCGTAGATAATTTGGCATACATGGTTCAATATCCGTAATTTACTCTGCGGCCAAATTGGCCGAAGACCTTGCAAGAACTCGGATTTCCCGCAAAGACGAAAATCAACGGAGCGGTAAACACTCACAGAGGACGTTCCTTCGTGCTGTTCAACGGTAACTCGGTTGGCGAGATAGACGAATGTATAGACGAAGAATGTTGTCAGATTTACGCCTCTCGAGGCGACGTTCCCCGGAATACCGACCGGTGTGACGTCGATCTTCCGATACATCGACGGCAATCTGTACTTCACCACTCGGACGCAGTTCTACAGATTCAACGAATTTACGAGGACCGTTACGGCGGCTGGTAAATTCGATCTACGGATGCTGAATATCGTCTGCCCTAAGGCTGAACTGTTGCAACAGTTGCGCGATCTTCTCGATCGAATCGTACGCGTCGGCAATTTAATGTCACCGGCGAGCGATTCGGACGATGACGACGACGACGACGGCGGTGTTCGTATTTCCGATCGCCGCATCAACCGAAGGAAGTAGGGAGAACTGCGCAAATCCCCACACCACACCACACATCGCGCGATATAAGTAAGAAATTTTTTACTTATACCGATGTGTTCCACCCAAAGCATCAATATCGCATCGTCAGCCGAATACGACGCGTCGGGAAAAAATTGGAAACGAACGATACCATAGTGCGAAATGTTCTCGACGCTGACCGACCGACCCGCGCCGAGGGATCTTTCTCCTCGCGAGACGGATTCGGAGGTGAACAAAAACGGCAAGAGACGAAGGATCGAATCGACGGACGATCGTCGTGATCATAATTATCATCGTCAGACGTCGCGTTCCCAGCTCTCACCCCCCAACGACGTTATTCGCAAAATCGTCGTCGTGGCTCCGGTGCGCATCCTGACGTCGCGTTATCCGCTGACGACGACTGGCTACAAATACTTAGCCATTGGTGTCACGATTAAGTCGCCGTAGTACGGTATACCATCGCCTTCGTACGTGCATATCGCTCTGGGAGATAAGCAAGGCAAGGAGATCTGTCTAACGCTCGATATGTGGAAAGGACTGGTCGAGCGCAAACGCGACGTATTGGAGAGTCTGCGATCCAACCTCGTCGACGGAACCCACTCTCCCTCGCCGATATCGATCGGAGACCTGACGCTGCGATTCGGATTGATAAACAACCTACCGATCTTGCGTATGGAGCTACCCAACGCGACTCGTCTGGCAATGTCGCTCACCACCGTGCTCTCGCTTTACGATTTCCAATTTTGCATCGATCGTGTCGTCTCAGCGCTGAGCGCTGCAACCGAGGAAGTCGACGCGAAATATTCGCGCTATCGGGAGATAGCCCACAATGCGTGTAAGGCGGGAACTTCGGTCAAGAATGCGATACGGAAGAGTGAATATTTCGATCCTAACAAAATTATCGATTGTGAGATTGCTGCGCTCTGTTTCAAATCCTAATGTCACGACGCACATATATATATATATATATATATATATATATATATATATACACACAAAATGTAAAACGCACGTCGACGTATGTATTTTTTATTTTGTCATAATAAAACAATACCGCTCGCACGCGGAAATCTCATCTACGTGTTCTCTCTCTCTTTCTTTTCCCTCCTTCCAGATCTGTACCTATCTCGACGCCTACCTAGATCCCCCGACTCCGCTTACTCCACAATCGCCGCGATTGCGTCATCCACGATACGTAAAGAGATGGATTGAAACAGCCTTCGAACCGAAACAATAAAGAACAAAGAAAGATAATCGAGATCCCGCGGAAAAAACGACCTTGAACACGTTCGAACGTGTTTTCGCGCACTCACCCTCCCCACCACGCGGTACGTCTAAAAAAGAACGACCTTGAACACGTTCGAACGAGTTCAAACGCGGTACGTCGAAAAAAGAACGACCTTAAACACGTTCGAACGAGTTCGCTCCTCTTTCGAGAAAAACTGTTTGATTTCTGAACGCGGTCGATAACGCGACGCTCCCCCTTTCGGGAGGAGGAATCGCGACTTTTCACCATTAGGGACGGGCCGGAAAACCGCGTCCGGCCCGTAAGGACAAAGAAGAGCGCGACGCCGCGGACGGACAGTACGCGCCCTGCTGCGATCGACGACGCTCCTCCGTGTTCCGTCGGTAACGCGGGACCGCGCCCCCCCGACCCCCCTCGAGAGTACCTGAGTGCAGAAGTCGACTTCCCCCCCTCCTACTCTCCCCCCCCCCCCACCAACTGCCCTTCCCGTACCCCTCTCGCCCATCTCTTATGGCGTTCCCCCCGCGGACACGCGGTCCCCCCGACCCCCGCAAAAGTACCTGGGGTAGGAGTATATATTCTTTAGCTACTCGGACTTATACGCGAGATGAGATTTAAATAAAGGGCACACCGTGTCTTGTCTCGCTCGCGGATATTTGGCCGGGCGGCATCCGGCTGATGTTCGCCGAGAACAATGCGTTTCGGGGCGTATTGTTACATAATCATTGCCAGTATAGTCAATTAAAAATTCTTATTTGTGTTTATTATTCTCTGGCGAAGCAAATGTTACTTATTCGGTTTGAATATACACCTTTGACTAAAAATCGGTGTTCCATCTTACATTGTTATTGCGATAAATATTACCACATGCCTCAGTGGTCGAATTGGTACGACACCCGCACGAAATGAGGGAGGTTCCAGGTTCGAACCCTGGCTGAGGTAATATTTTTCGCAATGAATTTAATTATTTAATCAAGACGCTTATATTATAAGCATCTAAAATTACATCAATTTAAAATGACCAAGAATCCTTGGTTGAAATGCGGTGACGATTCGTCACGACGAGTATAATCGTGCCACGATTATAATCATTGCCAGTATAGTCAATTAAAATTTCTTATTTGTGTTGTCACGTCTTTTCCACTCCCGGAGCGGTCCGGGGCGTGTGACGGATCAAAAGGGGAAAGGAGAGCGGGATGGTAGGCCTCTCCGACGATTCCCTCGCACCTCCGATACTCTACTATAGGAATTTGCTTGTTGGGCGCCAGACGCGTGAATTCGCGTCCACGAAATCGCGAGAGACGAAAACGCTAGACGAAATAAGTCGGGGTGCGAGGAAATGGCTAGCTCGACCTAACGGCTGGGGGCGGGGTGGATGAAGGGCGGCGCGATATTCGACGGGGTGACACGTAAATCAGTAACTTAGTCAGTTAACAAATAAAGAGTAACATTTATTGGATAATAACTTCCGGGAAAATAATAATGAGAGCCCATTCGGCTGCTATTAACCGCAAGAAAATCATGTTGCGGCCCCGATTACGACATTAAGTAATAAAACGATAATGTTAAGAAATAAGAATTAAGAAATAAAATAATATCAAGAAGGCCGCCCGAGTTACGATAAACCCCGTCAGCGAGATTGGGAGTTGCGCGACCGGCCTAGATCCGATCGTGCAACTCAGCATTAACGAAGGACAGACGGAAGATACAAAAGGAAGCGCGAGGAGACGACAGGAGGATCAGTGGAGTCGGGCAGGCGACTAGTCGCGTATTGAGTTGTAACGCAGGCATCTGTGATTAAACTTATTTTATTCGAAATAAGGTGTTATAAATTGCCGTATCCTTCCCGAATCATTCGAACCCCGTGCCCGTCCTGCTACGGGGCACAACAATCAAGTAAATAGTTGAGGACGCGGGCGTCCGGATTTAAGTAACAGAACTGATAGTAACACGGACGCTAGAGATAAAGAAAATCAAGTAAATAGCTGAGGACGTGGGCGTCCGGATTCAAATAACAAAAATGATAATAACGCGGACGCTAGAAATAAACGGAGTATCGCTAGAATATCTAATAAACGCGCGGAAGGCGCTGTTCTCGAACAACTAATAAGGTTGGTCTAAAACTCCGCTAGCAAATAATATGTAATATCGGCCACAGGGACGACCGAGCTCGAAATAATCGGAGTAAACGCGATATACTAGAGTCGCGATGAAGTGAGATTTAACATGAGGTATCGCGAAATGGAGGTATGCCACGTTCGGTGCGCGTGGACACCACGTCCGGAACCGCACGGGAATTCCGTCGCCAGGTTTATCTTAATCTAACGCAATTAATTCTGATCGGGCGCAATAAGGAGGCGCCGAGGCCTTCGACAATTCAAGGAATACTATAACAAACGCAAAACACGGAGCTATCGCGAGTAATAACGGAACGCCATAAAGAATTTACGCAAGTAATATCTAAACGCGAGAAGTATCCGAACGCAGGTCATTTCCCAACGCGAGCGGGAGCCTAACATAATCGACCGGTCGGCGCGAATTATTTTCTGCCATAATTACAACCCGATCGACATCCCAACGCACGAATTCAGTCGGCACACACAACATTCCGACGCAAGTACTCGTCTAACGCAGACGCTAAAACGCAAGAAAAATTCCAACGCGAGTACTGCCGCAACGCAAACACTCCGGAACGCAATCACACCAAAGCAAATAATATCGGGGCGCGATCCGTACCGCGCAATTACGGTGTACCGGGTAACACCCGGTCGTGAACGTAAAGATCGCGAGAAATGGCGTCTTCGCGATATCGACGTCGTCGTTAACGCGCCTATCCCGATCTCCAGAGGTTCGCTATAACGTCCCTACCGCGATTCCGCAGCCACGTTACCATCCCGAGGCCCTGCGCTCTCGCTGTCGATCGCGAAATTACATTCGGTCTCCAGAAACCGCACAAGTCGCGGTATTACAAGCGTTATCCCGAGCGAGAGCGCGCACTGAAGGGCGGCGTCGTGGCTTACATTTCGGTACTACCTGCGGCAACCTCACCGATGCAATGCCTCCTCCTGGGCTCCTCGCCGTCACCTCGTGCCAAAAGTCGTCGCCAGGCAACTATCCGACTCGGGGCGGTTATCGCGAATCTCAGCGGTTATTGCGAATACGTTTTAATGCGTCGACGGACGACCAGAGAGTGAAGCGCTAGATCCGCTCGATCGCGGAATCGATGCGGCACCCCCTTCCTTAGGGGCGCGCGGACCAATCGGGAGCGAGCTTGCAAGCTCGCAGTATCCCGGCGCAGGATCGTCGCTAGGGGATCCTTCGGGGGCGTGCAACGGTCCCTCGGCGGCGCAGCGACTCCTAAAATTTTATCCTTGGCGGCTGACGGGACTTCGTTCATGCCGGTGTGCCTCCGGTTTGACCCCGGGGCGATGGCTAGCCACCCCGTGGGTCGGTACTCCGTGGAGGTAAATTGCTGAGGCCGGGTTTCTCCCAGGCGCCTGGGGCCCCGCTATTGGCGGCCTCGTGCGTCGCTGCCTCACGCGCTGTACGCCTGCCGCGTTGCTCTCGCCAGCCCGTGGTCCCTGCTTTCCGCGTTTGCCACCCTTCCTCGGTCCTGGATCATCCCGGGATCTTCCTGCTGGTACTCCCTCGAAGGCTCGCAGTAGAGTGGGTGAGGCGCCGCGCGTATTACATTTTCATAAAAATAAAAAAAAGGATCAGAATGCGGAAACACGATCAATTTCGACCCCTGGAGATCTCGCCGTTGCCTCCCTGGTCCGTCCCTGGGCGCGAAATTCCGCGCCTTGTGACGGCGGCGGGGCGCCGCGACGATGCGGCGGTCCGCAACGTCACAGTGTATATATACTTTAGTTCCTTACTTTTATTGATTCAATAAATGTTAATATATGTAACAAATGTCTTAAATAAAGAGTAGATCTGAGAACTTATTAGTATATCCATATAAATATAATCTTATTGTGTAATAAGAAAAGACGACAAATCTGGGTACAAACGTGATGGTAAATACTGCACAGTTAGCAAGATGCAATCATAGTAGTATTTCAAAGCTTACGTGTGATCTTCTAACTCTGTTGTTCACAAGAGATGAATCATCAGGCTCATCCCTAACTAAAGTGTCAAATATACACCTTAAGAAAGGAGCGACACCAAAAAATAAGCTTTGTTCAGGATTTTCCCCGCGTTCGATCTCCGCGATCGATACCGCTGCCGCCATCCCTGAGCCGCCCCCTGAACGAGGCGACTTCGCGCCGCTCCCCCGCGTCACCCCTGACCGCGCAGTCTCTCGCGTCGCGTTATCGATCCGGACATGCGAGGATCCCGTGATCCTGCGAAACGCGCCTATTGGCCCTTTCAATTGTCGCGTCACGGAATGCTCCGGAAACGGGCCCGCGAGAGCTCCGGCTCCTTAGTAGAAGATAATCGAGCGGTTCAAGCGGTCGTTCCAGCCGACTTGCACCCGTACGCACAGATCTCTACTCCGATTCACGCGGTCTCGCCGTCGTGCATTCGTCAATCTCGCAAGTGGCGGTTCACGCGGACTTACGCCCCGTTGTGCATCCGCGCTGCAGTTACAGTGCCGTCAGTGCACTCAGCCAAGTGTCGCGTAGACACTCGCAACCGCGCCATTCGCGCGCTCGATCCGCTCTCACAGTGCGGTGACGAACTTAACGCCTCTGAGCGTCTGCATTCTCACCCTCGCTGACAGCGAGAGGTGCATTCATACTCTACTCCACGCCGCGCCTCGTTCTGTAAAGGCCCTCGGCGAAACTGTACATTAAAAATAAAGTGCTGTGTTATATTTGACGTGAACAGAGCAGTGTCCGTTCATTTTCCGCACTCCGGATCCCTGTCGGGGTCGACCCGGCCTTTTCTGCTCCAATTGGCGAACCGGAGTTACGCCCGGCCGAGAATTTCGCCAACATAAAATCTGGTCCTTCGAGCCGGATCGGAGTGCCACGGTGCCATACGCCTAAGTGACGGACGCTCAACCAAAATGGAGGACCTCATGGCGCAACAGAAAGTCGCAATTCATGCGATTGACCGAGCCCTCGACAACTTCAAGAAAATCGGCAAGGCGAACTACACGTTAGGAGTGGTTCGCAACCGATTGCAGCAACTAAAGGAGAACTACGCTCGGTTTGAGCTTCTTCACGGCAAGATTCTGGCTGCCGCCACCAAAGAGTTCATCGCCACGAGCCGATACTTCACCGAGGATCGTTTCGACAAGTGCGAGGAAACGTTCCTGACGACATCCGACCACATGGCTGAGTGGATGAGCAGGTTGGAGTCGCCGCCGCAAGTCAACCCTGGGTCATCCTCCGTAAGCCAATGTAATGTCAGCGCATCGCCGCGTACCGCGTTTCAGCTTCCGCGCATTAACTTACCAAAATTCGCCGGAGAGTTCCGCGAGTGGGAAGCGTTTCGCGATCAATTCACCGCGCTCATTATTAACAATCGTGACTTGTTAGAGGTCAATCGGTTGCAATATCTACATTCGTGCGTGAAAGGCGAAGCCAGCGATGCCATACGCAATCTGGCATTAACGGATGCAAATTTCAAAATCGCGTGGAATTTGTTGCTCGCGCGATACGATAATCGCCGACGGTTGGTGCACGAGCACATACATGCTCTGCATACGCTTCCTCCCGCGACCTCTGATTCCGCAGTCGCTCTCACCGCGTTGCGCGATAAGGCAAGCGTGTCAATTCAGTCTCTAAAAAACCTCGGCCGTGCGGTTGACTCATGGGACGACATGTTGGTTTATTTGCTGGTACAACGGCTTGACAAAGGCACTCGTAAAGCATGGGAATTAAAACTTGGAGATACATTAGATTATCCCACATACGAGCAACTTGATAATTTCTTAAAGTCGCGAATACGTGCGCTCGAGAATATTCTCCCGGCTTCGCCTCAAGTCAAGGGCAATAAACAACATTCCTCAGTTCAAGCTCACGCAGCTAATGCCTGTACGAACAAGTGTCCCATGTGTCAAAAGACGCATTTCTTGTCCGCTTGTCCGGACTTTCAAAATAAAAGCGTCGCTCAACGACGTGATCTCGCGAAGAAGTTTCATTGTTGTTACAATTGCCTGAGCACACGGCATACTCGCGATGCGTGCTCAAGCAAGAATACATGCCGTCAATGTCAGCAGAAGCACCATACGCTTCTTCACACGACCGATGTGAATAATAACAATACCTCGACAACCGAGAACTCACCTTCATCCACGGACGCGAAAACAGATTCAACTGACGAAGTAACGTCACATTTATTGGCTCACACGAGCTTTTCGAAATCGAATATTTTGCTAGCCACTGCCTGGATCAAGGTGAGCAGTCTCAACGGTCGACATGGTATAGTTCGTGCGTTATTGGATCAAGGTTCCGTCACAACTTTGATCACCGAACGTTTAGCTCAGCGATTGCGTCTCCCGCGTACGCGCGTCTCCGTCTCTATCACTGGGATCGGCGAGACCGCTGCCACCGCACGCAGCGCAGCTACCGTTTACGTGTCAGCGCGTGACGGCACGGGCCCGCGGCCCTCCGTCTCCGCTCTTGTTCTCAAGTCGCTTACGACTTACATTCCGCACAGAGTGCCGGATATAACCAAAAAGTCGTACATTCGCAAACTCTCGCTAGCCGACAACGATCCGACTAGCGCAGCGCCGATTGACGTCATCATCGGTGCTGACTTGTATGGCGCGATTTTATTACCGGAAATCCGTAGTCGCGCCCCTCATGAGCCCGTCGCTCAAAACTCTATTTTCGGATGGTTCCTGTCCGGCCCGATGCCGGTACCGTCGCAGTCACGGCCGGCTCGCATTCAAACGCACCACTGCACGGTGCTGTCGGAAATCTCCGACCAATTACGACGTTTCTGGGAGGTCGAAGAACTTCCTCAGCAAACACATCTCTCACCGGAAGAGATTCGATGCGAAGAGCATTTCGTATCGACGCATTCTCGTGCCCCCAATGGGCAATATATAGTGCGGTTACCGTTCAAATCGGGGCCCCCTATCAACATAGGCGAATCAAAATCGTCCGCAATCGCGTTGTATTCGCGTCTCGAGTCGCGGTTAAAGTCAAATCCGGATCTCGCAAAGGAATACAACGAATTTCTCGCGGAATACGAGCGTCTCGGACACATGGTCAAGGCGCCGCGAGACGACCCTTCCGATGGTCAGGTATATTACATACCGCATCACGCAGTTATACGCGAGCACAGCTCGACAACTCGTTTGCGCGTTGTTTTCAACGCCTCTCATCCGACCTCCAATGGTCTTTCCTTGAACGATCATCTTATGGTTGGCCGCAAGTTGCAACCTGAGTTATCATTCATTATCTTGCGATGGCGGCAATATCGATTTGTCTTCACCGCCGACATCGCCAAGATGTATCGTCAAATTCTCGTCCACCCCTGCGACGTAGAATATCAGCGAATCTTATGGCGACCCACACCGACCTCGCCATTGATAGCTTATCTCTTACTAACCGTAACCTACGGTAACGCGAACGCGCCGAATGCCGCCCTCCGTGTGGTCGAACAAGTCGCCAAAGACGAGGGCGCGAAATTCCCGTTAGCTGTTCCAGTTTTGCAGCTACACACATTCGTCGACGACTGTGTGTTCGGTGCAGACGATATACCTCTCGCGCTTCAAACGCGAGATCAATTAATCTCTCTCTTGAAAAGAGCAGGATTTCATCTTCGCAAATGGGCGAGTAACAATCCTGTCTTACTCGAAGGCATCGATCCTCATGATCATGGCCTTGCTTCAGCAATAACGCTCGAATCTGATGAACGTCTTAAGGTGCTCGGTCTCAAGTGGGATCCCCACAAAGACGTCTTTCAATTCGACGTCACGCTTGTAGAGTCGGTTCCCGACACGAAACGCTTAATTCTTTCGACTATCGCTCGAATTTTCGACCCTCTCGGCTGGATGGCTCCCGTGGTCATCACCGCGAAAATTCTCATGCAGCAGCTCTGGCTGCTTCGCTGTGAATGGGACGACGTCATCCCTGACGATCTCCTCCGAAAATGGAGAGATTATTACTTTCAATTGCCGCTATTGAAACAAATCTCGATTCCGCGTTGGACGGGTTACGGATCCGATACGCTCAGCGCTGAAATTCATGGGTTTGCCGATGCGTCTGCCTCCGCATACAGAGCGGTCATTTATCTACGAGTTACGCACATCGACAGAACAGTCGAAGTCACGATGCTCATGTCAAAATCAAAAGTAGCTCCGCTCAAACCCATGAGTATTCCTCGATTAGAGCTGAGCGCCGCGGTCCTTCTCGCGCGCGCAATCGACGCGAACCGATCTGCTCTCACAATCGCGATAAAATCGTACCACTGTTGGACCGATTCGAAGATCACGGAAGCCTGGCTCTCGCAGCCTCCTTCCCGATGGCCAACTTTCGTCGCAAACCGGGTCCACGAGGTACAAACCCTTTTGCCAAACGTCGAGTGGCATCACGTGCCCTCACAACAAAATCCGGCCGATCTCGTGTCGCGAGGCGTGCCCCCGGAAAATCTTATAAGTCAAGCCTTGTGGTGGACAGGGCCTGACTGGCTCAAACTTTCGTCCGATCAATGGCCATCCAGGCCTCAATCTGATTCGCAGGAACCACCACCGGAAGAGCGAGTTCGCGCTCCCGTGCACCTCATGCAATCTCGCGATCGATGGGATCTCGGCGAGAGATTCTCGTCGTGGAGCAAGCTGGTGCGAGTCACCGCTTACGTCATGCGATTTGTTCGGTGCGCTCGCGACAGTGGTCGCGTCAAGTTAAATGCGCCGACGCAAACCGAGCCGGAACCGCTCAGTCCGGACGAAATTAACGTCGCGCGCATCCTTTGGCTGAGGAACATTCAACGTCAGCTGTTCCCTGTCGAATACGCTCAGCTAGAGAGCGCACAACGCATCTCGAAACGCAGTCAATTACTGCCGTTAAACCCGTTTCTCGACGCGCACGGGCTCATTCGCGTTGGCGGTCGCCTCCGCCATTCAACGTTTCCGCACGACAAGAAGCACCCGGTTGTGCTCGCTGCCCATCCGGCAGTTGCCGCGTTAATACGCGATACACACTTACGCGCCTTCCACGCAGGGCCGCAATACACGCTGCATCGGCTGCGTGAAACGTATTGGATATTACGCGCGCGTCAAACAGTCCGCGCCATTCTGCATCAATGTGTCACATGCGCTCGGGAAAACGCCAGGATCGCGAGCGAGTTGATGGGCGACTTGCCCGCGTGTCGCGTTACGTCGACGTCACGCGCATTCCTACACTGCGGGGTAGATTATGCCGGACCGATACAGGTCCGATCTACACCCGGTCGAGGATACAAATCGAGAAAGGCGTATATTGCCGTGTTTGTGTGCATGGCAGTGAAAGCCACGCACCTAGAGTTAGTTAGCGACTGTACGACTTCCGCGTTCGTCGCTGCATTCGATCGGTTTTGTGCGCGTCGCGGCGTTCCCAGTGATATGTACTCGGACAACGCGACGACCTTTCACGGCGCTCATCGCGAAATATCCGCCGCATGGAAGAAAGCCGTACGCGATCCGAACTTTCAGAATCAAACCGCAACTCAAGGCGTTCGTTGGAACTTCATTCCTCCGTCCGCGCCGCATTTCGGCGGACTATGGGAAGCGTGCGTCCGCAGCGTGAAATTTCACATGAAACGCGTCATCGGAGCACACACGCTGACATTCGAGGAGCTGACCACGCTCTTATGTAAAATCGAAGCGTGTCTGAACTCGCGACCGCTCGCTCAGATGTCCGACAATGTAGATGATTATTGTGCAATGACACCGAGTCATTTTCTTATCGGTACCGCTCTTACAAGCGCTCCCACGCCTTCCTTGCTCGACGAAAAGAAAACGCGTCTCACTCGATGGCAGCTAATTCAACAAATGCGCGATAGCTTTTGGAAGCTGTGGTCAAATGACTATCTGCATACATTGCAGCAACGCCCCAAGTGGCGTGAGGTTCAAAAGCTTGCTCGAGTCGGACGCTTAGTACTTCTGCGAAACTCACTGGCTCCTCCGAACAAGTGGGAGTTGGGCAGAATCATAGAGTGTCACCCTGGCGAGGATGGACTTACACGCGTCGTCACGGTCAGAACGGCCAAATCCACGTACAAACGCGCGATCGTTAAGTTGTCATTTCTCCCGGTTGATGTAAATACCGATCGTAGTGATCCAGAGTGACATTCCGTGATAGCTGCGAAGCATTGTGCGCTCAATCGCACCGTAATTCTGTATATACTGTAAATCATTCTGTACATTGAAAATTCTAGTTTAAGTTGTTAATACTTTAAGTTTGTTTCAGCACTCGCAGTGCTCCGCATGGCGGGCGGCGCGAGATCCACATTCGTCACGGCGGGCGGCTCCTGTCTTATTGCGAATCGGTATTCGCGGCGGGCGGTATGTTCAGGACTTTCCCCGCGTTCGATCTCCGCGATCGATACCGCTGCCGCCATCCCTGAGCCGCCCCCTGAACGAGGCGACTTCGCGCCGCTCCCCCGCGTCACCCCTGACCGCGCAGTCTCTCGCGTCGCGTTATCGATCCGGACATGCGAGGATCCCGTGATCCTGCGAAACGCGCCTATTGGCCCTTTCAATTGTCGCGTCACGGAATGCTCCGGAAACGGGCCCGCGAGAGCTCCGGCTCCTTAGTAGAAGATAATCGAGCGGTTCAAGCGGTCGTTCCAGCCGACTTGCACCCGTACGCACAGATCTCTACTCCGATTCACGCGGTCTCGCCGTCGTGCATTCGTCAATCTCGCAAGTGGCGGTTCACGCGGACTTACGCCCCGTTGTGCATCCGCGCTGCAGTTACAGTGCCGTCAGTGCACTCAGCCAAGTGTCGCGTAGACACTCGCAACCGCGCCATTCGCGCGCTCGATCCGCTCTCACAGTGCGGTGACGAACTTAACGCCTCTGAGCGTCTGCATTCTCACCCTCGCTGACAGCGAGAGGTGCATTCATACTCTACTCCACGCCGCGCCTCGTTCTGTAAAGGCCCTCGGCGAAACTGTACATTAAAAATAAAGTGCTGTGTTATATTTGACGTGAACAGAGCAGTGTCCGTTCATTTTCCGCACTCCGGATCCCTGTCGGGGTCGACCCGGCCTTTTCTGCTCCAATTGGCGAACCGGAGTTACGCCCGGCCGAGAATTTCGCCAACAAGCTTGATCCGTCAAAAGTGGAAGCTATTAAGTGTGTGTTGGAAATTTCTTATTATTAATACTCTCCTATAATTCTATACATGGAAGCATCGTCACAGTTGTTAGATCATATATATCAATTAAATATAAATATATTAATTGAAAAAATAAAGTCATGTTTATTTTGATCAGAATATGGTGTTACTAACTTACAAGGGGAGGGCACGAGGCTGTCATCCCCGATTTGGCTAAAATTTTACGTACGTGCAGTGGTTAAAAAGAAACTCTTATGGACCAAGCCGTAGGATGCACTTCTCAAGCATCTTCGAGAAAAAGCGATTTGAATATTTGCGTGCATCACTAGTAGCTTGACAGTTTACGAGTCTTCAATCGAAAGCGTGGCGCAGCGGGTAGCGCGCCAGCTTCATAAGCGCGAGATCGCTGGTTCGAGTCTCGCTGCTGGCTCTTTTTGTATGTTTCTTTATAAAAAAATTCTTGTAAAATTCGTAATTTATTGCATATCCCCGTAGGGTTCGCAAACTACAACCAATCCTATCCTTCTCCTCTCACTTTAACCCTTTGGACCAACGGCTTAACGTCTCTTTCCGAAAGACGGAGCCCAGTTTTCTCCGCACAAGAGCCTATCTTGCACGGAGGGGCGCAGCTATCGGAAAAAATATTCCATACTTCATGGCTCTAGTGGACTCGAACCTGGTTCCTCAGATTACGAGTCTGGCGCTCTACCACTAGACCACACTGCCGCCCTTATGTTTCTTTATATATTCAATGTTTATGCTCTGATTTCCTGCGACTCGGGAGCTATGCGTTCTGTTTTTTTTTCTTCTTTTAAAGGGAGTGAGAGAGAAAGAGAGATTTTCATACTTCATACTTCTATTCTTTTTTTCAATCCTTTTCAAAGAGTGATCGGTAGAGAATACTGTTTGGAAAAGATTATAGTAGAAAGGATGAGTAAATCAAGTACTGAAAAATAGAAAACTTTATTATTTATTCACATGTGTGCACGCGATATTTATTACTTATTAATTATATTATCAGAAGGCGATGAATCAGTACATGAATCGGGATGATATTCATCGTAAAAACATGGAAAACAATACGTCATAAAATATCGTGCGCATCGTATAAAAGCTGCTTTTTTACAAGCACAAGGATTTTTGAGAATGTCAGTGGGGAAACATACTTCATTTACGTTCATGAAAACTTCTCTTTTATCGGAAAGTTTTGCAGCGAACCACGCGTAACCCAACATTTTCGAAAATACTGGTGCTGACAACTGATTGTGAACGATCGATTGAATTTTTATACAATCTTCCCGGGATGCTATCTCGCGATTTTGTTCTATAAGGTGGGAACAATTTTGTAGACGCTTTATAAAATTTTTCACTTGTTTGTAAAAGTATACATCGCAAGGCTGAACAAGAGGCGTGCACTTCGGAGGAATAACTTTAATTATACACCCCACACAGCACAATGAGAATCTGAGAACGATCTGAGATTATCGCAAAAGTATATTGCGATAATCTCAGAACATTCGCATAATACTGCGATTGACGAAGTACTTTCTACGAACGTTCGAATGTCCGGGGTACCTTCTCCCATAGAATTTCGCAGCGAATGTTCCCATAGAATTTCGCAGCGAATGTCTACAGTTTGAGAGCAGTTTCAGGAAATGATGAAAACGGGAAGGTTTCAGTCGATCACTTATACACGCACACATACGCACGCGCTCACATATAGATTAGATTAGGGCTCAGACACAATGACAAAAATAAGGAATAAGATAAAGGAATAAGGGAGTGTCGCATCTCACTTCAGTACACGTACATTAAAGTGAGATGCAACATGCCTTATTCCTTATTCCTTTATCTTATTCTTTATTTTTCTCATTGTGTCTGAGCCCTTAGGTTATTAATTTCATAATTTTACTTTATCATAAATTGATGTTTTTATTTATTAGTATGTATTATAATATAAATTGATGTTTTTATTAATATAAAATAATAATATGTGTAGTATATAATTAATAATATGTGTAGTATATATGAGAGGGGTTACAGCCATAGTGTCAGTCACTTTTCTTAACCTATCGAGTTGAAAATAACATTCTTAAACAAGAGATCGACGGCCTTCTTTCTTTATAATATAAAATAATAATATGTGTTGCGACGCTTTTTCCCCCGGTCTCGCTATCCGGGGAAGGGCTATCGTGGATTAATCCAAGACGCGACGTCCGATGGAGGTACCGAGGTAGCGCGGGCGGAGGCCCGCCGACAATCGTGAATTTTCGCAATAAGATGGGCGCCAGGTGCGATTGTTCGCACCACCGTACTGTATCTAAGCACCAAGGGTAGTCCCTTTCGGGGCGGGAAGTTTCGGAGAGGAGGCGTTACGCAATTAAGCACACACACAAGAATATAATAAAACAAGAAAGAATCATATATTTGGATAATTAGATTGAACAAGAAAGAATCATATATTTGGATAATTAGATTGAGTAGACATAACGTCGGAAGAGACACTCGGGGGTCTCGCGGAAATAAAACGCAATCAAACCAAGGTTCCCGGGACGGTCGCAACTCCTCGCTACGTCTGCAACACAGCGCAATCCCAACGAATAAACCCTCCCGTTAACACAACGCGAGTGCACACGGCCTCGTCTTTTCTCGATATCCCAACGCACTACGCAACGCGGCCCGCGGTGTACGCCGACAATTTCCACGATACGCACTTTACCGAAACGATACGCACTTTACATACACGCGGTACGTCCTTTACGTACCCGCGATCCGCAACTCAAACGATACGCACTCTACATACACGCGGTACGTCCTTTACATACACGCGATCCGCACATCACATACACGACGCGAACACAATACGCTAACGCTAATCCTCGCGGCGAGCTTCGCTCGCCCACGAGGGTGCTCGGGCCCTCCTGGGTCCCGTATACCGCCTCATACAATCTCGACTCGAACCGCGGACGATCCCGCGGGTGTCCGCGCCAAATCCCGCGACTCCTCGCGCCGACGGTGATTTCACGGCCCCGCGCCAATCCCGCCGATTTCACGGTCCCACAACTCGCTCGCCGATTTTCTCACGGGCCCGAGCACTTACACGCAACACTGGCTCGCCCGAGTGCCATCCAAAATACCTTGCCACTCGGGACGAGGATTTTCCGAACTTTATGCGATCGCGACTTTACTCGCGACCGACGCACACATCACGACAACCCAACGCACACATAAAACGGACACGCCACGCGACTGTCGGCCGGGACGGTATTTCCGGGGGGAAGGCCTAACTGATCTCACTTACGTGAAGATCCGTGAGGCCCCGGCAGGAACACAATACTTTCCCCCGCGAGGTACTTAGAGCGCGAGGTAACGAAGGCGCTCGGTTTTTCGGCGAGAGGCATCTTCCAATTCCGAGGTAATTACGCGACGGGGCCAGCACTTCGAGCGAATCTTCCACCGCGCGGGGACGCCAGAATGGTGACCTTACATTAACTGCGCGATGTCCTCTCGGGTCCGGGTCTCTCGGGATTCGGGAGATGCGTTCCCGCTGCTGGTCGGCACGACAGTGCGGAAACGACGGTCCGCCGGGAACGTGCCGGCTCCCCGCGCCTGCGCCTATGGGCCCGCGGGCGTCCGCCAATCATAGCGCGCTCCCTTATGCCCAGCGCCGCTCCTTCCTACGGCGCGGTGGGAACTAGGCCCGCTTCAGCGCGGCCTTTTTCAATCCGGCTGTCCAGGCCGCGATTGATTAAGTCGGCTTCGCGTGAACCAAGCTGGCCGGGCTATGGTCACGCTCGCCGTCGATCCTCTGGGATGTCGGCCACAGGGTTGTGCACCTTCCCCCAGGCCGTTCTCGGCGCCCTGGCCTTCGTGGCACCACGTCCTGTCATCCCCCGGGATTCGTCGCCTCTCGATCGCAGCGGCGGTGGAGCGAGGGGCCGCTTCTCCCACTGCGGCGCGGGGCCCTGCGCCTGCGGGGAGGTCCGGACACGACCCGAACGCCGACCGCGTCCCCCAGTTGCCTCCATGATGATCGCCTCCGTATCCCTCGTGGCGACTCATGGTCGTTACAAAGTGCTTCAAGTCACCACCGGCAATCCCCTTAAAGAAAGCTTAACAACTAACAATTAATACGCAATGGCCCTCCCCCTCGCGCCCAGCGAGGACGCACCCCCGAATTCCCCTCGGCCGAGCCCGTCCGGGCGGAGGACGCGACTTGTCACGTCACAGTGTAGTATATAATTAATAATATGTGTAGTATATATGAAAGGGGTTACAGCCATAGTGTAAGTCACTTTTCTTAACCTATCGAGTTGAAAATAACATTCTTAAGAGATCGACGGCCTTCTTTCTTTATAAAAAAAGCAACCTATATGTCAATGACCCGTTCTTCGGGTTCTTCGAGCTCTTCAGGTTCGTCAGGTTCTTCAGGTTCGTTATTTGGTACCTGATCTCTTTGGTTTCTTTCTCTTTTCTTTTCTCTCTCTCGATCCATGCGTTCCTTGGCATGTGCTAACCATATTTTTATGGGATTAGAAACTTGTTCATCCTTCACAGATGCATGTGCGTTTCTTATCACACCTGCAAAAACAACAAATTTTTATATTAATTCATTATTTATTAGTTAAAATTTTAACATGTAATAAGAACGGAACAATTGTTTTTTAATATTTTACTTACTTAGAATTACTTGGCACAAGTTGAGTTTTGAAAATTTTCCTTTTTTTTGGCACCATGCCAACTGAACAGTACCGCAACTTCATTTGACACTATTTGTCTCATTAAACATAAACACGAATGTTTAACATCTTGCCCTGTTAATCGTGCTAATTGCTTGATCTAGAATAATTTCAAATTATTATTATTATTAGTATTATACCTATATGTTCCAAACATGAGCAATGAAAAGTGTAGCTGTTTAAGTAACTGTTTTTTTTTTTCGAGGTATTCACGGAAACAAAAAGAGGGCAATATTTATATTATAATTTTTTCAATATTTATACACAAATGTATTAACATATATTATATTTATTTATTTTTTACATATATGTATATATTTTTTATATTATTTTTGTAGGCGTTTCTAATTAAACAAGTGCAATCATAAACTATTGTCTTTCTTTTAAACAGAAACTTTTTAATATTAAAGTAGTTATATTTACCATTTCATTCCGATAAGATGCATTATTACCAAGTTTTCTTTCCATGGCTTGCAAATCATTTTCGTTTTTCAAAGGTAGATCTTGAAAAATGTCAATCTTTTCCTGTTCTTCTTCTGGCTGTACCGTATTAGACACCTTGTCTAAAATATGTTTCTGTCCTTTTGTGAGGTTACTTAATTTTATTTCTATATGCTGGAATTTTTGAACGACATAGCGTTCAAAATCAGATCCTATAACACATTAAAAATACATTAATGTATTTTATTTACATGTGTATATACACACACACACGCACACACACACACACACACACACACACACACACACACACACACACACACGATCCAATCGAGAAGATTACGAAAGTAAAAATATATTTATTCCAAAAAGAGAGAGAATGAATAAAGAATAATATAAATGTTTCGATCTTACTAATAAGTCTTTCTTAGCATAAAACAATGATCTACATATATATATTATTCATTAATTCTTTTTATTTACAATATTTATAGCATTTCCTTCATAAATTCGGCATTCGCATGAATATATTTTTCAAAGTTTCAAAGGTTCAAACTTTAAAACTTGGAATCTTTTAAGTTGTCAAAAGTAACAGCTTTAATATATGTATAACAGATAACTGGAGCCCTATTCTCGAATCGTTTTCATGAAACTCGCATGCGAAATTCAATGCTTTTCAAATAGAAAGTCGCATACGAAAATCATTAGGGCAGGCTCGAGAATACGGTCCCTGTACATTATCAACTACTTGCATACTAACCTCCTTCATAATTTGTGAACCTTGCCCTTGCCAATCTGTTTGGGGGGACATTTTCATTATCTCCTTCATAATTTGTGATCCTTGCCCTTGCCAATCTGTTTGGGGGAACATTTTCATTATCTCCTTCATAATTTGTGATCCTTGCCCTTGCCAATCTGTTTGGGGGGACATTTTCATTATCCTGCCAATCCTGCCATTCATCAGCATTCGCAGTAGTGCACTGTGGTGCGTTTGTAGTACGTAGTAAATCTAAAACACAAGTGTAACATACGTTATCATTATAATATTTCAAAATAATGTTAACACATTAATCTGAACATGTAATATTTATGAATTTGTGAAATACAAAATTTTTAAAAATAAATACAATAAAAGGTAATAGTAATTATAATTTTTTTAATATCTATTTATACACAAATGTATAAACACGTACACATGTATGTATAATTTTTCATTTTATTTTTAATAACCTATTATATAGACACACACATACATACACATACACACACACACATACACACATACACACACATGTGTACATAGATACTCGCAAAGAAAGTAGAAATTATTTGCATAGAAAAAATAGACTTTATATAGAAATTTATTTGTATACTAACCTCGTTTATAATTTAAACCCGAACTTGTATGTGAGACTGTATTATCATTATCCTGCCATTCAGCATTCTCAGTAGTGCATCGTAGTGCGTTTGTATTACGTTGATGTGAATCTGAAACAAGTAAAACATATGTTATCATTAATATTTCAAAATAATTTCAACACCAACGTGAACATGCAGTATTTATGTAATTTGTGAAATAAGAAATCAAAAAATAAATAAAATAAAAAGCATTTGTAATTATAATTTTTTATATATTTATACACAAATGTATAAACACGTACACATGTATGTATAATTTTTTTTTATTTTTAATAAACTATTGTGTAAAGACACACACACACACACACACACACACACACACACACACACACACACACACACGTGTACATAGTACTCGCAAAGAAAGTAGAAATTATTTGCATAGAAAAAATAGAATTTATATAGAAATTTATCTATATACTAACCTCGTTTATAATTAAATCCCGAACTTGTATGTGAGACTGTATAATCATTATCCTGCTATTCAGCGTTCTCAGTAGTGCATTGTAGTGCGCTTGTATTACGTTGCAAATCTACAAATAGTAAAACATGTTATAAATATTTGAAAATACTGTAAACACATATCTAAACATGCAATGTTTGTCATTTGGGAGAAACGAAAGTTTTCTTAAAGAATTGCTTCCAATAATTTTATTTAGCTTATTATTCAAGTAAAATTTTATTTATTTGCATTATTCATTATTCATATTAATTGTCATTCGTCATTTTAGCCATTATTCATTAAACCGGCTCCAGACGCGTTCACTCGCCGAACATTCGTCAAATATAAATGCGTCAAGTATTTGTAAATTTTTTTTAATTAATTAAGTAATAATAATGTTAGAATTAATATAATAATTAATATAATATAGATAATAATTAATAATAATTTAATTAATAATAATTTACAAATATTTGACGGATGTTTGGCGAATGAACGCATTGTCTGTAGCCGGCTTTGCACGCATTATTCATTATTCACATATTATTCTTTATTTTTTATTCTTTACTTCTTTTGTTTTATGTGCATTATGTTCTTGTCATATTGTGACTATTAATTACAACAAAATACTCAAAAATTCAAAAATTAAAGTCTGTTAATTATACGTAGAGGATATTTAGTGTGTAACAAGAAATTTTGCTACCCGAATTCACCCTGAAGGAGTAAAATCAATTAGAGTTGAGCAATTTTCTGAATAAAGAATAATGATTAAAAAATAGTTTTATGCCTTAAGAAATAAAATAATTTATTAAATAAGTACGCGTTCAGGCATTGGTACATTTACCTTATTCGAACAAAAATTTAGGGCCGGTTGTTCCAACCTGTTGGTAAACTAACTAATAGTTAAATTATATATATGTCTTTGTTTATCCTTTACATTAGACAAAGATAGATATGATTTAACCTGTTAGTTAGCTTACTAACAAGTTGGAACAACCGGCCCTTAATCGTATTAATTTTTTATTTACATTGAAATTCAATGATATACAAATATAACTTTTATTTGAATATAATCTTATTCGAGATAGGCGAAACAATTTTTATTAAAATAAAAATTTATTTTGCATTGAAAAATAAATAACGATTCCTTATTCGGAAAACTGAACAACTCTGCTGTTAATGCTTTATTGTATTCTTACCTTTATGTGCCTGAGTCCTTTTTTTGGTCGATGTCCTTTCATTGATGTCAGTTTGCTTGGATGGAGGTTTTGGAAGGGATAGAGTTATTGATTCGTCACTAGAGGTTGACTCTTTATTGTCGTCATTAGAGCTTGAATTATTTGTTTTAGCAGCTCTTATTTTTCGTGTTTTTTTTTTAATATTCTCCTCGGTCAGAGCCTGTATTTACATCTGATAACTTCTCGGCTAGCTTTAATGTTGTTCGTGCCGTTGCATAGTCGGCTGAAAAATATATCGTAATAAGCATCACCATTTTACGTAACAGTGAACAAAATAAAAATACATATGCTACATATAGAAAATGTCACAAAAAAAGTAAAAAATATAACATTTATATTCACGACATGCCATAAATACTTTCACAATAGGATGCTCCTCCCAAGTAGAATCAGGTTGTTCCATATCTTTTACTGCCTTGTCATATCTCTTATTAGTTACGTAACAATTGGGCCATTTGGCTCTTTTTAAATCGCTGGTCAACCAAGTCTTGGGTATAATTTGAAGTCCATCCTCGAATTCAACAACAAAAAAGTTCTTTTTTTTCTTCTCGGCCATTCTGTGTGGAAAGAGGATGGAAAGATGGATGTCAGATTTAACCGTACGAATGCATAAGAGGGAAAACGGCAAACTTCTCATTTGCGTCTGGCAATTTAACATATTTTTTAACAATGTTTTTAAGTGGCCATGATTTTAAATCAGATAAGGAATGAACTGAATAAACATCAAGTAAGGAAGATGAACAGGGAACATTATACAGATCTTCCTTTTCCAATAATTCACGACCAATAATGACAGGGACATTCCGTTTTGCGCAGTAAGCCACATTTTCTATACAGACAATTGCGCCACAACTGGCACAACTTAAGCCACAACGGCTATCAGCGAGTGTCCCAGCTTTAAATGTCATTTCGTTGAACTTGATAACTTTATATTGTGGATTGTGACAATTTGGTGTAAGCGGACCATCGTAATGTAACGACAATAAATTACAATGTTTTGAAGCAGAATGTGACAAAGCAGTTGATGTGTGTAAGTTATTTTCTTTTTCAATACATCTCCGCACAACTTGTTCCAAAGGTTTTTCCGCTTTTCGTTGGTATTTTTTAAGTACCTGCATATAGTTTTCAAATTTAAACGCACTGAAGTTCTCGAGAGGTCCAAATCTTTTCACATCATCCACAAGATGACTTAAACTGTGAACATTATGTGAGACGTTTTTAACTCCGTACAGTTTTATAAATGTTTTAATATAGAAACAAATGAGATGTTGCGCATAGTTTAAGTGTTCATGTAAATCCTCTGAAGACAAGATCCTTATAATGACGTGTAATGTCATAAAATGTATATATGCATTTTTCTTTAATATAGATTTAAATGCTAACGGACCCGTGTACAATAATATTTGTCTGTATTCTGTGGCTTTCCATAATTTTATACAATCCAATCTTCGTGGTTTTCTTGCAAACTCTAGAGGTATTGATGGCTTTAAATGAGTAATTAAACGTGTGAAAATTTCGTCCGCGGCTCTCTGTGGTAGTCGATATTGTAGTTCTCCATAAGTTCAATAATTTGCGCATCAATCCCAAAAAAAACAAGTGCATGGGGTCCAACGGAACATTTTTTACAGGTTTGAAATAAGGAATATTTAACAGACTACACGTTGTATTTGGTTTGTGATAACTATCGTCTACCTTTTGTATAAAGTCATTATCTGATCTAAGTGGTGCGTCAATTCGTGCTTCCTACATATTGTCCTTGCGTAGTACACTTTGTACAACTAGAATATCCACAATGTCCTTTAACACATTAAACGAATGATTTAGCTGGCGTATCACAAATTAAAGCTTCAATCCGACATGCTATCTGTCGACCGTTGATGTTAATTCCATTGTCGCATATTTCTGTAGCCTCATTGACAAAATCTTTTAAGAAATCATTGATATCCTCCGGTTTTTCATAGCCATGATACAGCCCAATCATAAAAACGTTGTTATACGGAATAACTGATCCAAGTATAGGCCAAAACTGTTGTTGCGATGATTTTGTTAAAGGCAATCCATCAATGTTTATAGCTATTTTTAAGCAATCAATATTCTCTTTTACAGAAGATAATATTTGTCTTATTGGTTCCACTAAACCAAAATGATAATATGATGGTACAACTGTACAGATGTGTTGTTGTCTTGGCGTATTTAAAAGTGTTCGTGCATCCGAAGAGAGTGTGGAAAAACAAGGATGTTTCTTCAACGTTAGTAGCAATGCTTTGAGAGCGGTATGTTTAATGTTATGTTCTATAGCCCAGACTGCAAGATCGTCTTGAAAATCGCTATCACTTTCATTTTCAAATGGCAGATCGCTTAATTCGTCACAAGAAACGTTTAAACATGATTGTTGTGAATCCGACTCTGATTGTCTGTTTGCATTTTCATATTGTACAAATATGTTTGCATTTTCCTGTTGTACAAAACTGACATTTTCACATTCTAGATCATTGTCAGTATCTATTATTGTAGAATTAATTCTGTCATTGTTCAAATCTGTTGTGAATTTACTATTATCACACGACAATGACGTTCTATCAAACAAATTGTGACAAATAATATCTGCCTCCTGTGCAGCTATTCTTCTAAGGTGTCGCTTTGATACATACGAGATATCTTTTCTTTGACGTTTTTTCATTTCCATGTCAAGCGTTATATCTGTAAAATATGAAAAAATTTATGATTGCAGACAAAATAGTGTATTCCTACTTGTAATATTATATATTATTTACAAGGTAAGCCAGTAATAGTGGTACAAACAGAAAGGTGTAATGATTCTTTATGAAAAAATAATTTATAAATGTACAAATAAATTTTTTTGCAAGATGTTTTGTTTCCGAGAATATGTAGTTCCAAAATTAATATAATTTGACATGAACCTACAATTGGAGGGGTTAAAGCCATAGTGGTGTAAGTCAATTTTCTTGACCACCTTCTTTCTTCTTCTTTCAACATATCTGCATGTGTAGACTGCATCTATAAACTTAACTCGATAGGCTAAAAAAAGTGACTTACACCACTATGGCTTTAACCCCTCCAATAAATATACCTAGTAAACTATTCATTTTTTTATAATCATGTCTTAACACTTTTACGCACTGCATCGTGAAATAAATCAATTTATGTAAAAAAAAAACAAGGGTTGGGGTCAGTTTTTTCTTAAGTTAAACTTAATGGCTATAAAAATAAGTAAGTTATGTTAAGTTATATAAAAAATAAACGTAATAAAAAGTTAAGTTACAGTTAAAGGAAAATAAGACAATTTTAAAAACCATTACATATAATAAAATTATAATAGTACAAATATTTATAATAAACTTAACTTTGAGTAGTTCCAATTCAAAATACCAAATATTAAAAAATATCAAGTAATTTATACCAATTCAAGTACTAGTAGCTTTAAATATTCTTAACGAAATTATTACATCACAAAAATATTTATATCAAGAGACACGGTAGTGTCTCGCGTTAAGTATGTGGTCTTTTTACAAGCGGACTCTGTTAAAGCGGAGCGCGAGACCGACCGTGTCTCTTAACGCGACGCGACGGGTTGCGAGTACTCGAGATGTTGAGATCTCATATAACGAGTGAACGGATCAAGTTCTAAGTAGGCTTGATCGATAGTTTGGGGTTCGAATTGGGGGGGTATCTCCTATAACATTTTCCGCTACGTGCCCTACGAGCGGAGATATTGCGACGTAAAGTCGAAAATGTGAATAATTTTTAAGAAACGTCGTCGTCGCCGTACGTACGGTTGCTTTTGCCTCGATAGATGGCATTTGAGAACATGTCGAGCGTCCCCCCTGGATCCCCCCTGGTCCCCCCTGGACCCCACCATGATATATAACATTGATTGATTGAAAAGAGACAGCATATACGCGCTCATCGCTCAGTGCGTTTGCGCGGACAGCGCGCTGTCAGTCAGTTTATATTATAACCTGGTTAGTAGAAATACATATCGCATTCGTCGCGTTCGCCGTATAATAGAAATACATATCGTCGCATTCGTCGCGTTCGCGCGTAACGTTAAATCACGCAAGGATCGAAGTGCCACGAAATTGGGATCGAGAGACACGGTAGTGTCTCGCGTTAAGTATACGGAGTTCTTTTACAAGCGGACTCTGTTAAAGCGGAGCGCGAGACCGACCGTGACTCTTTACGCGACGCGACGGGTTGCGAGTACTCGAGATGTTGAGATGTGGGTGTCATCACAATGTCACAAGAGGTGAATATAATATATATTATATATATTATTATATTTTATTATAATCTAACCTACATACACAATAAATCTCGCAAATTTTGTTATGTTTTAATTAAAATACAATCTCTATTTCTTTACTTACTTAGGATCATCACTCACCGATTCGTACATACATCATCACTCACCGATTCGTACATCACATAAAGCGTAAGACGCTACGGCAATGTACATACGTGCGCTGGCCCTAACTTGACAATAAAGAATTCTTTCCAAGCAGTTACTCTCAAGTTTGTCACACATGGTAAACTGAAAAGAATCTGGAAAGAGTTCTTTATTGTCAAGTTATTGCGTATATAAAGTTCAGTGAGTTGTATCGCTTAAAACTGTCAATGCCAAATAAAGCATTAATAAAATAGTAAATTTTTTTTGCCAGGTAGACATACAGGATGAGGTGGACAATATTGCAAAGGAGCAGCAATATAAAGACAAAATAAAGTCTTTAGAAGCGGACCTGGCAAAAACAAAGGCAGCTCTTGCTGCAAAATCAGGGCCAGCAGCAACAAGTACAGCACCAGCAACAAATATAGCAGCTGTATCGTCAGCTGAGACAGCACAATCTAGTAAGTATTTAAATAAAAATATAAAGTAAAATATTATTAAATCAAATATATAAACGTATAACAAATTTAAAATTTATTACAGGACCGAAAAGGTGGCAGAGAGCGGGTCGTAATCGCAATCGTTATCGCGGTCGTGGTCGTGGTCGCGGTCGCGGCCTTGGTAGTAACATATATATGGGAAGAGGAAACGGTGGAAAATACAACGTTTATTTCAATTAAAATAAAGGTAATATATCTTAAGTACGCTAGAAATAATATAAAATTAATATGACTAGAAATAAGGTTAATATGATCATAATATTGTTTTTGTTGCAGCGTACGTTAACGTGTCTACCAACCAATATGGAGTACAGATTTGGTGCGCAAAGAAAAAAAAATGAACGTACATTGGTTTTATTACTTATTCATATTATACATATCACTTATTCTTATTATAACATTAAAAATATGGAGTACAGATTTGGTGCGCAAAGAAAAAAAAATGAACGTACATTGGTTTTATTACTTATTCATATTATACATATCACTTATTCTTATTATTATAACATTAAATGTAATAATATAATATACAACTGTTATCTCCTATATTAAGTATGTATTGATTAAATACGTATTTATAATACAATAATCCAATAATAATCTAATAATAATCCAATAATCCATTATAATCCAATTTCTTTAATCTTATTCACAATAAAATTTAAATATTTTATTTGAATCCATTAATTCATTTGAATTCGCATCTTCGAAGCAATTTCTATGAATAAAACAATATAATTCACAGATACAACCTGCGCGCGAGATCGTATTCGACGAGCTCTCGATCCTCTCCCAAAGAAAAAAACCGCGGTGCATCTGAATCGGATGCAGTCGAACCAAAAAGTATGTCTCTGATAGGTAAATAGTGCGAGTGATATTTTCTAATCAAGTTCCACATGTTGCATTCCTTCAACGCGACGGTCTCGTTTCTTTTATTAAATACTACCACGGTCAACGCGTTATCCTAAAAACATTCATTGATTTTTAAAGTCGATAAATTTATTTACTAAATTAATAATTAAATTTGTTGTCATAACGTTATTCGCACATACCATGAAATGCGGGACAATCAGGCTTTCTTACCGCGTAAGCCATGTAGTTGGCGCTCCGCGTGAAAGCGAGATTTCATTAACAGCCGTCGAAGAATGCTTGTACGGTATTTCGTCTATCTATAGGATCCAAGATTCGTACATACAACTGTTAACTAAAAAAAATTCATCTTTTTAACTTGAAAATGATACGTACAAGCGTCCAGAAACGTGGCATATATTAGAGGAAAGTCCCCTATTATGAGATAGGCTCCTAATATGCGACAGCGAGGTTTCTGCTAAACTAATAGGCCCTATCTGTTGGTTCCACCATGAACTTATTGCCCTTGGAGTAAAACCTATTTAGTGGAAAATTCATTGTTTGATCGTGCGTGTAGTCGTTGCAGAGAAAGAAATTGTGAAATTGGATGTTGTCAAGTCAAGTGTCATGAATATCTCATAGGGGACTTTCCTCTAATATATGCCACGTTTCTGGACGCTTGTACGTATCATTTTCAAGTTAAAAAGATGAATTTTTTTTAGTTAACAGTTGTATGTACGAATCTTGGATCCTATAGATAGACGAAATACCGTACAAGCATTCTTCGACGGCTGTTAATAAAATCTCGCTTTCACGCGGTGCGCCAACTACATGGCTTACGCGGTAAGAAAGCCTGATTGTCCCGCATTTCATGGTATGTGCGAATAACGTTATGACAACAAATTTAATTATTAATTTAGTAAATAAATTTATCGACTTTAAAAATCAATGAATGTTTTTAGGATAACGCGTTGACCGTGGTAGTATTTAATAAAAGAAACGAGACCGTCGCGTTGAAGGAATGCAACATGTGGAACTTGATTAGAAAATATCACTCGCACTATTTACCTATCAGAGACATACTTTTTGGTTCGACTGCATCCGATTCAGATGCACCGCGGTTTTTTTCTTTGGGAGAGGATCGAGAGCTCGTCGAATACGATCTCGCGCGCAGGTTGTATCTGTGAATTATATTGTTTTATTCATAGAAATTGCTTCGAAGATGCGAATTCAAATGAATTAATGGATTCAAATAAAATATTTAAATTTTATTGTGAATAAGATTAAAGAAATTGGATTATAATGGATTATTGGATTATTATTAGATTATTATTGGATTATTGTATTATAAATACGTATTTAATCAATACATACTTAATATAGGAGATAACAGTTGTATATTATATTATTACATTTAATGTTATAATAATAAGAATAAGTGATATGTATAATATGAATAAGTAATAAAACCAATGTACGTTTATTTTTTTTTCTTTGCGCACCAAATCTGTACTCCATATTTTTAATGTTATAATAAGAATAAGTGATATGTATAATATGAATAAGTAATAAAACCAATGTACGTTCATTTTTTTTTCTTTGCGCACCAAATCTGTACTCCATATTGGTTGGTAGACACGTTAACGTACGCTGCAACAAAAACAATATTATGATCATATTAACCTTATTTCTAGTCATATTAATTTTATATTATTTCTAGCGTACTTAAGATATATTACCTTTATTTTAATTGAAATAAACGTTGTATTTTCCACCGTTTCCTCTTCCCATATATATGTTACTACCAAGGCCGCGACCGCGACCACGACCACGACCGCGATAACGATTGCGATTACGACCCGCTCTCTGCCACCTTTTCGGTCCTGTAATAAATTTTAAATTTGTTATACGTTTATATATTTGATTTAATAATATTTTACTTTATATTTTTATTTAAATACTTACTAGATTGTGCTGTCTCAGCTGACGATACAGCTGCTATATTTGTTGCTGGTGCTGTACTTGTTGCTGCTGGTGCTGTAGTTGCTACTGGTGCTGTAGTTGCTGCTGGTGCTGTAGTTGCTGCTGGTGCTGTAGTTGCTGCTGGTGCTGTAGTTGCTGCTGGCCCTGATTTTGCAGCAAGAGCTGCCTTTGTTTTTGCCAGGTCCGCTTCTAAAGACTTTATTTTGTCTTTATATTGCTGCTTCTTTGCAATATTGTCCACCTCGTCCTGTATGTCTTCCTGGCAAAAAAAATTTACTATTTTATTAATGCTTTATTTGGCATTGACAGTTTTAAGCGATACAACTCACTGAACTTTATATACGCAATAACTTGACAATAAAGAACTCTTTCCAGATTCTTTTCAGTTTACTATGTGTGATAAACTTGAGAGTAACTGCTTGGAAAGAATTCTTTATTGTCAAGTTAGGGCCAGCGCACGTACATTGCCGTAGCGTCTTACGCTTTATGTGAGAATCTTGCGTTACACGACACATAAACCAACGCACAAAGAAAAACGTAAACAGGATCGCGTGATTGGTGATGTTCGTTCCGTTTTCGCGCGCTTTATGGGACTCAACTCTTACAATTTAGATCTGTGTAATAATAATATATATTTTTTGACACTTACGAACATTGCATCATCCGCTGGATTCATATTTTCGTTTGCTTGAGACGCCATGGTTATACCGAGCCCGGGCTTCGTTGTCGTCGATCCGGGAAGTGCGTCGAGTGCCGCGCGGGTGTCCGCGATAATCGCCGGTGGTGTGTGATAAGTTGATGACATAAACAGACTGCAGAAGCAAATAAACTCACTGTTATACTACGTTTACGCAAGCGTTATTTCTGTAGTAACTTACGATAATTTCACTCGTTTACGCGAAGTAAATTATCGTAAGTTACTACAAAATCCCGTTTATACGAAGGAAAATCCCGTTTACGCAAAGGAATTATCGTAAGTTACTACAGAAGTAACGCTTGCGTAAACGTAGTATGTAGGCTCACCCTCAGAAAAGATTTCTACATACAATGCTATTACTCTTGAATCTATCATAAAATAGGATCGAAATAGGGCCAATCATATTTAGTATTGAAACAATAATATTTTAGTCTTAACTAGAAAATTTCTTAAGTCTAGAATAAAATAATCTTGATACTATCCCTCTTAACTTTCTCAGAAAGATGCAGATATTTGTGACAATCCTATAATATTCTTGATTCAAGAATAGACGAATCTGAAAGAAATCTTATTCTATTCTTGTATAAAGAAGAATAAAAAAAACAATGTTTTCTTTTTAATTTTTAAATAGTTCTTATTTTTTTTTCTAATATTTTTATAGTTTAATTTGTATTCGTGCGGTTCCGCATATATTCTATTTTATTAATTAAAATTACGCAGTTTTACAATTTTTGAGAACGCATCGACGGGATTTGAACCTAAGATGTCCGGGGTCGCAACCTAACACGCTAACGCTGAGCTAATCGTACGCTTGTGGTATCTATCATTATAACTGCTACATCAATAGACGTGCTTTTTAAAGTAGTTGCAACTGCAGATTGATGTGAATACGATGTTGTGTTTGTTTCAATCTAGTTCATTATATGATAATATTCCTAATAAATAAAATATATTTAATTATTCTTATATATTTCATTATTAGAATAATTAAGTAGGCGCAATTTTTCATGTTAAAATTTAAATTTTTTATTGATGTTTACTTATATATACGTAAGCATTCTGCCAACCTTATTGATGGAAGAATTATTTAACATAAAATTAGTATCTTCAGTCGATTGAGAAGATTTAACCACATAATTATTCGAGTAATAATCTTTAGACAATTCCTACAATATAAATTTTTAGATAATAAAATTTAAGTTGGTGCCTTTTAGCTATAGAATAAGGTAAATTGATTCTGTTGGCAGACGAATAGACTATTTGTTTTTCTTCTCTATGCTTCCATTCTAATACATGATAATGGCTCAAGAGGATCTATTTCAGGAATGATATCTGGATAATGGATATTTAGATGCATCTTAGGTGTTTCGCGGCGCGCGGCCGTCGCGCGGATCGCGCCTAATATTATGGCGCTAACATTGCGCGTTATAAAACAATATTGAGATTAAATCAATAATTCCTATTCTCTTCTCTCGAATAAAATAAGATTGACTTAATAATCTTGAGACAAGAATAACATATATAAATTTAAGCTTATATATTCTTGCGTTTAGACTAAGCTTCACGCGTGAAGATTAGTCTAAACGCAAGAATATATAAGCTTAAATTTATATATGTTATTCTTGTCTCAAGATTATTAAGTCAATCTTATTTTATTCGAGAGAAGAGAATAGGAATTATTGATTTAATCTCAATATTGTTTTATTTTTATACTACTTCAGATTGTGATGAGATTAAACATATCAAGAATACTTTTTGTCTCGTTATTAGAAATCTTTTCTGAGGGTGCTGAATTAAAATATGCAAAAAATGAAGTCAATAAAACACCTACCTTAAAAGTGGAACTTGGCAAGACTTAAAGCTCGAACAGAAGTACACAACTAACAATTGAATGAAATGCGAGCGGATGGCTTAGTTGATGATGGGCAATGGCGGAGGTACCACAGAACATAGAGATATACCTACCATGATACCATACGCAACACGCGGTCTTCCCGCCTTCCTCTATAAGCATCAGCGCCATCAACTCACGCTCGTACTCGCTAGGGGGGACACAGCCAATCCCAGACCGCCGCATTTCGAAAAGGAAGGCGCACGCACATTTTGGCGCTGTTGTCGGGCAACGCAGCCAATCGCATATGAAGTAGCCGATGCGCATGCAGGCTACTTCTGGTATGGTCCCGCGGTGTTGTAATCTTACAATTAGTTCTTTGTTTTTTCATGGTTATGTATTATAAGATTGCTAATACATATACCGTTTATCGATACGTCGATACGCGATTATCGAACTAGGATTACCGACAGGGATACCCAGATAGCACAAGGACGTCCATTGTATGTTCAGTGGACATCCGCTTTTGGACATTCGGACGTCCAAACAAAGTCCAAATAAGGTCCGTCGGACGTTCTATGTACGTCCCAAGGACGTCCATTTGGCACAACTTTGTACGTCCGCAGAATGTCCAAATATGTACGTCCCATGGACGTCCATTTGTCACAACTTTGTACGTCCGCAAAATGTCCAAAACGTACCCAATTTTGGACCTATAATGGATTGCTTTTGAACCTATTTTGGACATCTGTTTTAATTGTAAATTTTAATTAAAAGTTAGCAAACATATTATGATCGACCCAACTGGCAAATTTTATTGATCAAAAAACGCTACGTTTCGACCACAGATTTCTGCGTTTTTTGATCAATAAAATTTGCCAGTTGGGTCGATCATAATATCTTTGCTAAATTAATTGTTCACTGGCGATTCAAGTTTCTCTGTTTTTTGTTTCTAATTAAAAGTATTTAAAAACATAATTATTTGATTTTTGTTTAGTCATTTATCTGTATTTTAAAAAAAATATTTTTTGCTGGAATTATATTCCTAGAAATCCTATTACAAAAATATTTTTCATAAAATACAGATAATAAACGACTGTAAACAAAAATAAAATAATTGTGTTTTTTATCGCTAAGTGTTGAATATATATACAATAGTTCATAAAAAAATATGATTTTTTTATGTTAACCAATATTTTATTAATTGGATGCTACATAAAATAAGCTTTGGTAACTATATAAACTATATAAACTATATAAACTATATAAAATCTATTATACTCGACACATATCTTTCGCGACACTATTATACTCGACACATCTTTCACATAATTCAGTCTTTCGTTATATATATATTTTTTCCTTACTCCACGTTACTTGGTTACTATTCGCACTAGCGTTATGCGATTTTAATAAATTTAATTTTCTGCTTGCACGAAAAAATATTATGCTACATTACTCGCGACGCTATTTTAACACATGCTAAATATAGATTAGATATGATGTATGCTTATAATTTAAAGCCACAGATTTCGATGTCGCGCCATAACGTATAGCGCCAGTCTACTTCCCTCGAATTTCGCTGCTACTTTATAAAATCAAATTTCTATACCTCATACGTTTGCTCATCCATCTTCACGTAAGACCCTTAATATCCATTATTGTATATTTACTCGCGTTTACAGCTCATTATCTTATAAAAACAAGAATAAAAGAAAAAAATGGGATGAAATCCGTCAACCAAATCGAAAAAATCACGATCTGTACGTAAACAACAAAGCATACATGCCGCTGTACGTGCTTCTCAGGTACAGTTGAGATTAGGTTTTAAAGATATTAACTTATGCGACAAAGCGGCAACCCTTTAAGTATGCTCATTCTCTAGACGAAGTATAGTAGTAGTAATAGTAGGATCGCGATTTTTCAAATGGGACAGACACATAGCTAAAAAGTAATGCCAATTTTGTAGAAAGAATGTTTTCTGGCTGACGCTAAGTAAGCAGGTTTCTAATGGGAAGAACGCTTTTAGACTTTGTACACATGTCTAATGTTGTTGAATACAACATCCAAAAGTTTCCACAAAATTTTTCAAACACGGCACGTTCACTTCGTTTTTCACAGCCTAGAATAGAAAATACAATATTTTTACAAATACAATATTATTTGGTGATGAATTATAACTTGCAGTCTGGAACACTTACGGCGGCAACATATTACAATTATTGATTATTCAATACGTTCTTGGTTTGCAAGGTTTGCAAGTTTCTTTTCATCTGCATTGGATCTTTCTTTCGCTCTCCTTAGCCGGCTCTTCGATGAGACGAAGTGGCGCGTAGAGGTAGGCAGAGAGTCTATTGCATTGATCTAAATACATACATACAAAAGATCGATGAGAAAATATAAGTATATATGTATACTTTACTGCACCGGATTGTGTATCTGCGTTGTAAATATAACCTATAATTCAGCGTATTTTTATAACCGGCCGATTTTTTTCCATATTAAAGCCATCGACATATAGTATGGACTGCGCACAGATATAGAAAAATATGACCGGCGACTTACACTGGTGGAAGAAAAGAAATAGCGACTGGTAGAGGTCAAGCTGTCTTTTTCTATCCAGTGCGTACAGACAAAGAGGGAACGAGGTAGAGGTTAACTCTACCGGACACTTTTTGAAGGCTTTCATATAGGGATCGCGTAGTCCATACTATATGTCGATGATCAAAGCCATTATTTTCACATATAATATACAACTTTAATATTAAGATACTTACAGTTTTACTGCGACGAAACGCGAAACGAAGGAGGACAAGGCGGTTGCCGGCTCCAGCCGGCTCTTCGATGAGACCGATGAGACGAAGTGACGCGTAGGGCAGAGAGTCTATTGCATTGATCTAAATACATAGATCGATGAGAAATATAAGTATATATGTATACTTTATTACACCGGATTGTATCTGCGTTGTAAATATAACCAATAATTCTGCGTATTTATAACCGACCGATTTTTTTCCATATCAAGCCATTATTTTCACATATAATATACAACTTTTAATATTAGGATACTTACAGTTTTACTGCGAGTAATAAATGTTAAACTTAATATAACTCTATATTCGACAAAACGTGACACTTCACTAAGACTTCTTCACTAAGAAGGACGAGGCGGTTACCGCCTTTTCGATGAGACGGAGCAGCGCGTAGAGGCCGAGTCAAGAGACAAAAGACGACAAATGCGCGCGAAACATTGAGGTCCACTACCAGACATCCATGGACGTCCAAATATGGGTTACTGTCGGATGTCCAACAACGGACATCCCTTGAACGTCCATTTTATGTCCATGGACGTGCGGACGTAAAATGGACATAAAACGGACGTCCTCGGGATATCCAGTGCTATCTGGGTAGTTTGCGCGATTATCATGATTTATTCATGATTCATGGTTGTAGTCTTGAGATTTTATATCAGTGACATGTCAGTGACACGATGTGAATCTGTGAATTGATTAAGGATTAATAAAGCAAAGAAAAGAAGCAAACAATTAGTATTCGAATTTGTAAGTAGAGTATTTGCTGTCCCTTTTAGTGTATAGTTATGAAAAATATTAAATATTTATGTATCTTATAGGATTGTGTCTGGAATTCGATACAACCGTGTGTTTACGTGTCTTAAGGTATGTAACATACATATAAAATTAGCGTCTTGATACTTTCATATTAGAATTTTTGTCCCAAAGCGATTTGAAGA